>JACJUY010006370.1:26888-50635 GCA_014220935.1 Platorchestia sp. MABIK | reverse complement strand
TATATTCTCTGTATGAAGGAAAATGACACACGGAGTGTGAACTGGCAGCTATACTGGAGAGATGGGATACGTCACAGTGTTTCGTTACAACAAGTGCACACTCTGGCTCCAAAGGTCAAGAGCTCGTTCAGGGTCACGTACTGACCTCAATAATATCCCTTACGCACTCTCTCCGGTCGGTCGGTGCAGGCGTACTTAAACTTGTCAGTCGACAGGAAACCCCATGATAAGGATCCTACATAGGTTTTAGCAGTTATGATTGGCACAACTGATGTTCCTTGTGACCTCCCCGTATGATGACCTTATGATGTTCCTTAGTGGGTTCCTTATGACCTATCCACTTCTAACTGTAAACAGCACGTCGTTACCGGGAGGCCTTCTAAGGTTCTCATCATGCACTATCGGATGTGGTTTTTATTGTATTCTGTGAGAATATTGGTTTGTATGCTTAATTTGTGTGTTCTTTCTGTTTGTTTCAGCCTAGATTCTTGCTGTGCTATGAACTATTATTGTACATAAGTTTATCTTAAGCCTGGAAGGCCTAGCTTGCTTAAGTTCCACCATCTTGGAAGGTGAGTTGAATGGTTCTTCTAGTTAAGGAGCATGTGCATTGTTGTGAATTTTCAGTTCATCAATTTTGGTTTCTGGTTTGGTTTGCTTCTTTGATTTTGTTTTCACTGTGAGATGTTCATTTTGATTGATTTCCTTTATTTTGAGTTGAGTGTGCTCATTATGTTCATTTTACTTATTTAATATGCATTTTTTATTTATTTTGATTTACTTTGCTTTATGAGATTTATTTGCTTCAGATTTCTGTTTAATTTATGTTTGTTTGTTTTATTCTTTTTGTAAAGTCTGGTCATGGGAGTTGCTTGCGGTTCTTGTACTTATAAGCTACACTCATTTTTTTCAGCCGGCAAGTCAACACCTCGTGTCCATGCTCCCTAGTCCCTACTCTTGGCTCATCTTGTCATAGCTGTCTTTACATTCACTACTATTTGTTGTGCCTCTGGATTAGTATTTCCCACGTTCTGCTTCTGAGTAAACTATAATAAACACTAAAGTTTCATTTCACCAGTATATCAAGATTCACTATACAAGATCGATGTTGTATTATAAGAAATTCTGACCCCGTAACAACGTGAATGCCTATGCATTTTTGCTTTCTTTTTGTATTCCCACTAATTGGAAGCACCTTTTTTGGATAGAGTTGTTACCAGAGACAAAAATCGGAATATGTCCAGCAATATTAAACACAAACACAAATGGATAGGTTGGCATGCAAATACATAATCACAGCCAAAAATTGGACTCCTTCCAAAAAAGATTTTGTTGTGTTTGGTGGGATACGAGAGAAATTGAAGCCACTTAAAAAAAAAATAATCACTGCAAAACTTTACTGTCAGCAGCTGCAAAGACTAAACACTGCTTCAGAAAAAAACATCCTACTTTGGTGAATCAATCAAGTGTCATCCTTTAGCAAGCCAATGCGTGCCTGCATTCGGTACGAATGACTTTGGACACAATTCAAACTCTGAAATGGGAATCATTGCATCAACCCTATTCTCCAGACATTGCACTTCCTTATTTCCATCTTTTCAGGAGTCAGGACTATCATTTAAATAGTGAAAACTATGGAAGACAAGAAAAAAATTAAAAATGAACTGAAACTCTTCTTTGACTCGTAAAACAAAAATTTCTATGAATGAGGCATTAAAAATTACTAGCAGGTGGGCAGAAGTCTCTACTAATAATGGAAAATATGTTGATGAATATTCTAGGTATATTTTTACTCTCCTCATTGTAATAGTGAAAAAGGAAATTTTAGGAAAAGGACGTTTTATTTCAATCAAGCCTGTTACATATCATCTTGTACATTAGTTTTTCAAATGCTTTATAATTAACACCAGGATGCAATGACGGTTACCCCCCGTCAAGTCCGTACCCATTTCCAACCTCTGGGAAGAGTTGGGAATTATGGCTGTGTTCTCTCTTTTTCCCAATGGGGAAAATCACCAGGCAGCACTGCCGGGATTCAAACTGCTGAAACCTTCCCGTGGAAACCCTTAAGCACTCGGTCAGATAAAATGGCCAGGAGTTACGATTTGAGCTGGTATTATTTTGTTATCACAATAGAAGGGCATTGAAGCACAATAGGGGAGCTTCATTGGAGAGCACTGGTACAAAGTATAAATAGAAAAATACTGGACATGTTGAATATTGTTTAAGAAGTAGTTGTCCAAAAACTGCAACTATACAGAAAATTGTAAAGATTGTTTCAAGGATTACAAGAATTCCTTGAAAATCCATAAGAAAAATAATGTCCGAGTTGAAATTTCTCTCCTAGAGTAATTAAAACCACTTTGGGCATCCTAAGATTATGAACAATCCATTGCCTGACATAGAATTAATATAAAAAGCACGTGAAGTTGAGTGTCTGTTCAACTGAATTAAATTTATTTTATTGCCAAAAAGAGTGTAAAAAAGAAAATTTAGGCTGTATCTAGCCAACATGGGTATAGCGATTTTAGAATGATCGCAATAAACTAAAAGCAGACAGCGTTTTTTTCCCATTGAATATGGTAATGCTCCGATCCGTCATAGGTACTTGTTATGTCATATGGCCCAATTAATTGCTCCCTCACTCCTCCTCCACACCTCTCTGGCCCCCTCAGAGAAAAGATAAGCATCAACTCCCTGTATGGACAGTGTTCAAAGACAAGTGGTAATAAGACTGTAGAGTTAGGCCTGAAACATTAATTTAATTTTATAAGTGCAAATTTTCTTGTACCCAGTTTAAAAGTCTGGATTTCCATGAAGACCAAATTTATGAACACCTCAATCTCCTGGTTCAGCTTTCATGTTTTGCTTACTAAGTGTTATTTGTTTATTTACATGGCAGTAATCTATTTACTAGCACAGCAGTGATTAGTGTATTCAGCATCACTAGCCATTAAAAACACTTACTATTTAATTTATAAAACAGTAGAGCGTCACAAGAGAATTAAAACGAGGCCCGGATGGTAATATTACATTTGTTTCGTTCTGGATTCATGTTTTGATTGATTGTACGATGACATCTCCCCACGTCCTTCACCGCTCCTCCGTACTTGCCTCACTGTCTACTAGTAGAGCCTCAATTCAAGTTCTCAAGTTGCCATTCTATGTATTTTATCAACGTTAACCAACCACAAATGGCTTGCACGGCCTATAAACCATGTCAGTGTTGCCATGGTAATACCTAATTCTCAAATGATTCCTGAGTGTGAGTGCAATTGTTAATTGTAAGGAAACATTCTGAGCTTCCATGATTCAGGTACATGGTCTTTATGTAAAAACTAACGTTTACACACCAATGTGCATTTCTGTAACTTAATAATCATAGTGGTAATTCCGTTTTATGAAATCTCTATCTCCAGTGGCAGCACCACTGAATCCTCAATTCTTTAACCTCCGGGAATAATCGTAACAAGACAATTAAGATTTTGCGCTAAAATCAACCTACATTACCTCAGATTGCAGTTCTTGGTTTATGGTCTAGACTCTGCTGTGTTAACCTGTAAAATAATTTTCACCATTGAACAAGCCCAAATGAGCCATTTGTGCTCAAAGTGTTTCAGTAATGTCAAAAAATATCAGAAATATGGGCCACACCAAAAATTGCCATTGTAGTGGTCTGGAAAGGAGTGTCAGCCAATGAGAAAACTCTTGTTCCTATTTTGAGAGAGTAAATATAATTGCCAAAAAATAGGAAAAACAAATTGTGGAGCCAGTGGTAAAGAGCACATGTTCCAAAGAAAGTTCTTTCTTTTCAGGCAAGGTGGAACTCCTAATGACGCCTCCAATCCGGCTAAGGGACAATGGTCCTGACGTTTTGATTAAGGTCGATAAATTGAAAGATGAATTATGCTTCCAACATTGATCCCAAGGGCTTCTCTGTTTTTTTTTTTGGGAGAGAAATGGTTGTTGTAAACCTCATCTAACACTAAAGTCTTGAAGAGGTCTTCACAACAAGAATGGACCCAATTACCAGTGCCACAGTGGACTTAGAACATGAAATGTTGATGGCTGTTGTGGAAAGAATAAGTGGATTTATTGAGTGATTTTTCCTCACCTGAATTAGTAGAAGACAAGTTGAGCTTTTTTATGTATTCCTGTCAATTTTTTGTGCAGGGTCATTGTAAAGTATTGGCTCTAATTTCTGTCATCTATTTGCTTAAAATAGAATTTGAGGAGATTACTTCTGTATCTTTGTTATTGTTTTACCCTCTTTATTTACTCCTGTATGCCAACTCGCTCAAATGATTTCAAATAGAGCTTGTAAATTTTCTGTTGTGCTGATTGTCATGGGATTTATATCTGTCAACTTGTAAAGTGCAACATTGTGTATTTCAGAGCCTTGCTGAGCAGTACAGTGGACTGCTAACTTTACTGCGAGCCCTGCTATCACTAAATGCTGCTACTGTGCGCCAGCAGCATCTCCAATTTGATCTTGAGACCTTGGGGTGAGGGATTTACTACGTGAATTATTGAGTGACCTGCTCATGGTCAAGTGAGATTTGATAAGTTAGTGTGTCTTTAACACCACAACAATGGTGTTCCAAAAAGAAGGATGAAGTCACCATTTGTAAAGAATTTTAAGAGTGGGAACTCTAGGTATAAAGTGTACTCTCATACAAGATCCCTGCGTGTAGAAGCTGCAAGTTGAAAAGTGTTTATGAATCAAGATAAAAGTTGTTCAAAAATTAGTTTGTGCTGGAACCAAGAGGAAAACGACTCCCAGAACTGCGCCTAGCAAGCTCGGCAACTCTGGTCATTTAGGTACGACAGGTAGAACCTACATACTGCAATTCACAATGTAAACAACTATTGGCTCACCAGGTACCAGTATATTGCAGAGGGCAGTTTCTTCCGGAAACAAAGACGGAACGTATCGTAAAATTACTATCAAAATTTTTTTTTGCTGAATTTCAATTGCAGAAAATGATAACTATTGAGGGATTGAGCATTCTTGTTCAATGTTACCAATTGGTGTCCAAAATGAGGTAGCTTGACAAAAAACATTGAAAAATATTGAATTGGCATGGAGTCACCATAAATCTTTGATGAAAAAGGGATTTGTTTATAGATAGTGAATGATGGAAAGTAATTTGTACCTGAACTGTAACAATAAATCAAATTCCTGATGTAAGCATTGAAAGATAATTCAAGCTTTAGGCGCTGTAATGATGATGATCCGTGTTTCACGGAGTTTAAAACTGTTTACACATTGGCCAAAATACGTAACAAACTTGATTCTTTCGTTAGAGAAAATAGGGAAAGTTTTGTAAATTTTCTGGACATAAGTATCCAGAAATGGTAACTGATTGTTCTGTTCATCTTCACAAATAAACCTATTGTAAACCTACACTGCTGGCAGAATTTGAGTATTCTTTGCACGTGATATATCTTTGAATAATGCAAATATGTCATCAAACTTTTGTGAAACTCATGCTTATAATTAGATGGAGTCTTTCAACTACTTTTGCTTGTGGCGGTACATGAAATATTAGCAGAATTTAGGCCCAGGGGCTAACCCATACCCACTCTCTCAACCTGTTAGTACTATTTACTTTTGGGAATAAAATTGAAATACAAGCAGTTATTTATAAGAACTACTTCAGAATTTCAAAATGAAAATCCCACAAAAGTGAAAAAATCTATCAACGCCACTGATAAGCATGTGTCAATTGTGAATTTTGCTATATTAGTAAACAAGTTATTGACATTCAATTATCTTCTGGAGAACTATCTAGGATTGTAAGAATGGTAAATCAGTATTTAGTTCTTAAAGAGAGTTCATTAACTTATCAAGTTGATGGTAACTGTGCAGAACATCACTACCAAGTTTTTCCTGTACGATTTAGGAATAAGAACTGTATACGCTTTTAGGTACATATTAATTTTTTTAAACCATCAACTTCACACTTTATCCATCATCAGGAAATTTGTTATAAAGTTCCTTTGTAGTAAAAAGTTATTGAGGCCTTTTAAGTAAAAACTTGCTAACTATAAATTGGAGAAAGTGTGTGGAAGGAAAATGTGTACTTTTTTCACAGAGAGTAGTGAAAAAAATTAGCAGCTATGTTCTCCACGGTAACAGTCAAGTCAAGAAGTTAGTAAAACTTCATCATTATCACACATTCTTGAATATTTGTAGGTTGTTAAACTGTTTCGTTTTGTTGCAGATATGATCTAGAGGTAGACCAATGGTCAAAACGTTCATAGTTATTCATTTGAGTTTTCTTAAATGGAGGAGCAATTTGCTAGGAGTGATTTTAGCCACATGCTTCACCCTAAGAATTAGGCGCATAATTTATGCATTTTTTGTTATGAGAGGACACTTGGTACAAAGTCAGTGCAGTCTGCAAAATGCTTTCCCCAACATTCTGGTGTTCCCAAGTATCTCAGTCTCAATTTCAAAATTTACTTTGAATATAAATAGGTACTGTTACCATCGGCTCTAGGATATGAATTAATTATTTGTAGTTCATAGATTATAATCCTGTAAAGGTAATCTCACCTTCTCAATTCAAACCATTGTATCTATGGGAATTAGCGCTCCCAAGGGGGACAATGTGATGGCCCGAGCTCAAGGTAGGGTAGGCTTTCTTTTTGTTAAAATAACATAGGTTTTTGTTTTGTTACGGACCAACTTTTTTTTGGTTCACTGCTGTCCTGTTTTTTCAACACCTACTACTTTCTTCTTCAACTTTGATCTTGTTTCATGAACTTCTTTCTCATCTTACTGTTTCTAAGCCCTTTCTGCATAGATTCCAAGTTCCCTTAACTCTATAGTAAATAATGCCTGCTTCCTTCCTCTCTTTGGATCTCATTTGTTGAGAATAGGGAGGCTTAAACTAACTAATAATCTAATCCAAAACCTTCTCAATTCACTGCCATTTGCTTACTTTTGTTATTTGTTGTCTAAAATGTCAGGAAGTATGTTGTGTTGGCAGAGCGTGTTGCCATGCTATGGGTATTGGGTATTTCAAATTGACTGCATGAGCTTTTTTGAAAAGTTTCAATTATACTTTTCAAATTTTACTAAATTCCTTTTTTAGGAGACTCGTTAACCGCCATGTGAGTTACCGGGGGTACACGGAGGAAATTTTCATAATGCTACTGACCAACAAGTAGTCGCAAACTCACTTTTCATAAATACTTAGTCAAAGCTAAATGAAGGCTCAATCCATTTAATGTTTGCTATTTTTAAAATTGCTTAATACCATTAAATTCAAATTTGAGTTGAATATTGAACTTCAGTTTAACCCATGGCGGTTAACGTGTTAATTTCTTATTCACTAAATCAACTTTTTATTGGTTCATAAGGAATTTCTTGAGTAATTTACCATGAGTGTCCTTGTATAATACTTTCAAACCTAATTGGTGACAAATTTTTTGGCTGCTTAATTCATTAAAGTCCATTAACAGACTGAAAACAGAGCAAGCGAGTGACCTGTGCCGTGTAGTGTATGGTGCTGCCCGCCCTGCCATCAATAGGCAACTTCAGCTTGCCAGTCCTCGACTTCCTGCTCTCACCGAGATGAAATGGAGCTTTAGACTTGCCCTTGCACCTCCGTAAGTTTCTTTCAATCATAGGCATTTTGCTGAGTGTTATTGTCTAGTTTTGAAGCTGTTCAAATAATTGATCGTCCAAATGACAAGGGTGGTTCGATAAAACTTCTAAGCCTTAAATAGTGCATTATTTCTACACTAAACTCTCAGGGGGATACAACTATTGTATCTATGGGAATTAGCCCTCCCAGGGGATAAAATATGAGGGCCCAAGCTGAGAGTTAGGTAGTCCTTGTTGTTGAAATAAAATGTCTTTTGTTATGTTCGAGACCACCTTTATTTTTATCTATGCAGTCCTGCTTTTTCAGGATCTACTACTTTCTTCTTCAACTTTTATCTTGTTTCATGAACTTCTTTCTCAACTTACCGTTTCTATGCCTTTCTGCATATTTTCCACGTTCCTTTATCTCCATACTAACCGGTGCCTTCCTCTCTTTGGAACACTTTTTTTTAGTGGTTAGGGAGGCTTAAACTAACATCTAATCTTTTACTACATTAAAAATCTTGCATGAGCATGTACACAGATTTTTAAGAATGAAATTTCTAGCAGCTGTAATTACTAAATGATAACAAGCATCATTAGCCATTGATCAAAAGCTTTATATGAGTGTTCTTCATGGGAGAACTTTCGCATTTCTCTGAGCTTTCAAAAATATCTGCTAGTGCATCATATACATTATAAAAGAAAACGTTTAATTGTACCCTTGTTTTTACTGGTAATCAATTCCAATTCATCTAGATTTTGAAGTTGAATGTATTGATTGCATGGGTCAGATAAAAATAGGTGACTACAATTTGAAACTGCAAATTTACACCCGATATAATTTCAATGGTTTTAGTTCTGAATGAGGAATTTTAGAACTGTGTAGTAAAGCGGGAAAAATTATCATTGCAGCTGACATTGGTGAAGACTAAATGGGAACTTGAAATGTGGGTGTTAGGTTGGGCATATGAACTGGGTGGTGTAAAGAGTGAATAAGGAAGAGAAAGTTTCTGGAGTGACATCAGAACGTGTGGTTGGCAACTGGTAGACGGCATGGAATGTGCGTATGGGGGTGCCTGATTTGACGAGCGTGGGGAGCAGCTGTTGAAAATGTGTATTGAGAATGAGCTGCGTGTTACGAATATGTTGTTTACAAACGGTGTATATCGCGCGTACCTAAATTTCAGTGACCCACCAAGATTGGTTGGTTTTGAATGTATGGTTTAGGTGTTAGTAAATAAGGATATGCAGCACTATAAGGTAGAAGTGCATGAGTGTAGAGGTGAGGGAAAGTGACGGATCATTTGCAAGTGGAAGCAAAAGTACGAGGGGATGCAAGACGGAGAGCTCCAGAGAGAGAGTAGACAAAGTTCAAGAGGTAGTGAAAGTGTGAGAGGGGAATGTGTGCAAAGGTTAAAAGTAGTATGAAGGGGGTGGAAGGCAGTGCGAAAAGGGGATGTAGAAAGTTAATTGGGCTATTTTAGAGATACATAGATGCAAAGTGTGAGTGAAATTTGTGGAGAGGGTTATGCAGGGAGGAAGAGACACTGAAACAGTGAGTGCTGGAACGATGAAGTTTGAGGAGCAATTACCAAAGAAATTATAGAGTGTGAAAATGATGGCAAAAGAAAGATGGGAGCTCGTATGATAAGGATAACGAGAGAAACCGTTGCAAAGAGGATTGTAAAAACGGGTAAAAAATGATGGGGTAGATAATTAGAATTCAATTTTCAAGCAACTAGAAAGATGTTTTGGAAGGATGTGAGGAAGGGTGTTATGGCTAAGTTGTTCCTTTTCCCGAAGGGAAATTAACCAACTACACCAGGATTGAATCGAACCAGCAACCTTTCCCATAAAAGGCGCATGCTCTCAACTACTAGGTACACGGTGGTGAGAAACGTGAATGGCGTCAAAGTCTTGAAAAAGGACGTAAGAACACATTAGGGGCAATATTTTGAGGTGTTATTGAATGTTAGATTTGATGCAAAAGCAGTTATTTTAGCGGCTAGAGACGAGAAAATGCCCTGAGAGGGGAGAGGAACGAAAGTAGATAACTAGAAATGAAATTGAGAATAAATGTAGAATGATAGCATGGAAAAAGATACCACGGAGAGATTGGCTGAACAAGAAAATGTCCGAGAAAAGGTTGAATGTTAGTGGCAGACTGATTGGTGAGGTTGTTCAATATCTGCTTTACTAAAGAAGTAATGTCACAAGATTGACAAAGTGCATGTGTAGTAGTAAAGGCAGGAAGTGAGAGTGTGGTATTTTCATGGGAATTAGTACCTTAAATGTGTCAGGTAAAACGGGGGTGGGATAAAATAATGAAAACACCTAGGAAAATCGACCAAATATATTTTAGCATGGTGTTGGTCCACCTTTTGAGGCAATTGCAGCCTCAATTCTCCGAGGTATTGATTCATCCAAAGTGTGAATTGTTTCCAAAGGAATTTTAGCTCATTCTTCAGTTAATTAAAAAACTTTCCTGTGCTGTTAGAGACGATGGCGGCGGAAATCAACTTCTTAATTGAATCTCTAACACAGACCATAAATGCTTAATAATGTCAGGTCTGGGGATTCTGGTGGCCAGATGAGATGCTCAACTTCATTAAAATGTTCCTTGTACCACTCTTTAAAAATTCTTGCTGTATGGATTGGGGCATTATCATCATGAAAGATGGCGTTCCCTTCCAGAAATAATGCTTGAATCATAGGATGAACTTAGTCAACCGAAATTCCTAAATAGTCGGCTGTTGATTCTTCCGTTGGCCTGGCAGATTTCAAAGAAATAAAATCCCAGATCATCACTGAACCCTCGCCATGTTTCACGGTTGGGAGAAGACAGTCTGGATTAAAGGCTTCTTTTGGCTGTCTCCAAACGTTCACTCGGTCATAGGTCTGAATAAGGTAAACGATGATTCGTCAGAGAAAATCACATTTTTCCATTGCTAATTTTTAACTCAGGAGTAGGATGCGTTTTGTGCATTTAACGAACTTTAATATGGCTATTGTTTGTCACGCGAATTGTCTCCTGTTGCGCCAGCCACGTATTGAGGAGATAGTTTTCTTTCCATAGGAAGATGTGCAAATAGTGGAAACTACTAAAAGCAAAACGTAGGAATTTGTACGCAAACGTTATAAAGAACCTGTAAACTAAAATAATTGGTGGTGCTCATCGAGTTTATCTGCATACCCTTCACTTACGCTCAGCAGTCTATCATATTCTTAACTTTTTCTTCTTGTGCGTTTCGTCTAACATGTTCACCTTTACATTATGGGATAATCAAGCTCTACTCTCAAAACACGTACGATAGAAAAATTACAGCCTCATGCCGATGTATAGTTTAATGACGACATAGTTCCCCTCAGGGGGATACATTGTATCTACGGGAATTAGCGCTCCCAGGGGGAAAATGTGTGAGGGCCCGAGCTGAGAGTTAGGTAGGCCTTCTTTTTGTTGGAATGAAATATTTTTTGTTATGTTAAGGACCACCTTTTTCGGTTCACTGCTGTCCTGTTTTTCAGCACCTACTTCTTTCTTCTTCAACTTTTATCTTGTTTCATGAACTTATTTCTCAACTTTTTCTATGCCCCTTCTGCATAGATTCCGCATTCCCTAATATCCATACTAAATGGTGCCTTCCTCCTTCCTCTCTTTGATACGCTCTTTTTGGAAGCGGTTAGGGAGGCTTGAACAAACCTATAATCTAATCTAATCTGACGACATAGTTCAAAAAGTGCTTAATTTGATAATTCAAAGAACCACGTAACTTTAAAATGAGTTACGAGACTGACTGCTCACTTCTTATCGTACAGAAATCTGGCAATTATGACAAAATTATTAATGAAGGATATTAGTCAAATTATAAATTTGAAGCAATCATGACGTTGAAAAGCTACTAACAAATATGTATTTCGAGCCATCCGCATAATTGATCTGAAATAAATTTCATTCGCCGAAAGTGAATTTGATGTGCGAATTTCAGATTAACCCTCCTCTGGGGGATACAATTATTGTATCTATTGGAATTAGCGCTCCCAGGGGGAAAATGTGAGGGCCCGACCCCAGAGTTAGGTAGGCCTCCTTTGTGTTGAAAAAATTTCCTTGTTATTAAGGGCCATCTTTTTTTTGGTTCACTGCTGTCCTGTTTTTCAGCTCCTACTACTTTCTTCTTCAATTTTGATCTTGTTTCATGAGCTTCTTTCTCAACTTATTGTTTCTATACCCTTTCTGCATAGATTCTACGTTCCCTTAACTCAATACTAAACGGTGCCTTTCATCTTTCTTACTTTGGATCGCATTTGTTGCGGATAGGGAGGTTTAAACTAACTAATAATATAATCTTATCTTCCAGATTAAACGCTCACGACGTTTTTCCAACCACGTCGTTTCACATCCCAAAATATCGTGGTGCGCATTCATAAGTCCTCATTCAAGTTCTATATTCGCCGGCAGTTCGTGTACAAGAGCCGTATCATTTTATTTTCAATGTAGAATAAATTGTGAATTCCCACAGAATTTAAGCCTGCTTCTGGTGCTCGTGGTGTAGCTTGTACCTTTTCTAATATCAGGTTGGTGCAAAGGTTATTGCCGATTTAAAAGAGAAGAATTCAAAATCATCATAATTGATATTATGTCTATTTCAATTGCTGACTGATATTATGAGGAATTTACGCCTCTTTCTTTAAGACTATTAAAGAATCATTCATATTTTGCTGCATTATTTGCACCCATGTTCAACCAAACGAAAGAACATATCAGACATGCTTTCCCCAGTGCACGTGCTGCAGCACAAAACGTTCAACGTGCATATGGAAATGATGCTGTGAAGAAGAGAACGTTCAGATGGAGGTTTTCCCGTTTTCGTAAAGGGAATTTCAACATGAAAGACGAGTTTAGGGGTGGTCGCCCACAGCGGGACAGACTAAAACTCTCCCAGAAGAACTTGAATGGGAGGTTTTACCCCATCCATCACATTCTCCCGACCTCGCCTTGTCTGATAATCACTTCATTTCAAGGATTACAGAATCATTTAAATGGCCTTAGGTTGACATCACGGGAAGAGATTAAAAATGAGTTAGATTAATATTTCGCACAAAAATCTAAAAAATATTACAAACGAGGCGTGAATAAATCTCATTGCCAGATGGAATCATGTTACAGAAGTCCAAGCATGTTATTGTTAAGAATCAATGCTCCAAAAATAACCGGTTTTTCATTCTCAAAATTGAGTTAACAAATCGGCAAACAAATTTGCACCAACCTTTTAGTTTATGTTCCTGACTGATTATTTCACTGACTCCTCTGCCTGTGCGTAAAAATAATGCGTTGCGTATAGCTCTACTTATGCTTGCTGAAAATCCCCACTGATATATGTATTTCAAAATTATGGGGATGGTGTTGTGAGAAAAACGAATGCTAGAGTATTAGAGAGAGGGGGGAAAATTTCTCGGAACGGATTGAGGAATAACGTTCAGCTATGGTTTGCTGATGATACAGCCTTAGTACGAGAATTGAATTTGTGATTACGAGGAGAATGCGTAAAAGTGAAAACGTTTGAAAACTTGGAGTCGTTCATTACCACCCATGAAAGAGCGAGTGAAGATTTGATTCGTAGATGCAGAAAGGGTCATCAGGGGAGAGAAGGGTTGGAAGAAATAGCGGGATATTGTGGACTAAGCGTGAGTGCAAAGAGATGGTTGTAATAGAATGTGGTTGTGCACACTGTGGTGTATTGAGCTGTGACTTGGGGAGTGGAAGTGGTCGAGAGATGGAGGATGGATAGTTTGAAATTAAGTGTTCAAGAAGAATGGTGGGTGACATCTAAATAAGTAAGAAAATAGGGGGTACGGAGGATCGCTGTAGTGGTGGACAAATTGGAATAAAGAGTTGACTGCTGCGTGTTGAGTTGGTTTGGTCATTTGGAGAGAATGATTGAAGAGAAAATTGTAAAACGAGTGCTGGAATCAGGAATACGAGCAAGGATTAGGGGGAGAAGACCAAGGTTTGGATGCGTGGAGGAGCTCGGGATGATACGCAGGAAGGAGATGACAGTTGTAGATGGGACAGTGATCGCTTTCAGTAGAGAAGAGTGGAGACTATTAGTGAACACCTGAGATTTGACGCAGCCCGAACGGAACCTGAACCAGCCTTCTTGTCTTCTGCTGGACTTGCAACAAAGAGTTAGGGGATGGGAGGAATCTCTCTGCTCAACATGAGGAGAAGAAGAAGGTCAACCAGTTCAATTTTATTAGGGCCCTGCTATTGGAGCCTTTGAGTGGGTCCAACCTTTAGGAGGAAGATTTGCGAGTGCGTGCATTTTTGATCTTGGTAAAAGTGTGACTCGTGTGTGACTACCTCTCTTTTGTGGAGGAAGAAAGCTCAAGCTTATAAACATTTTTTAACACTAATATCGAATAGTAATTCTTTAACTATCATTGGGTTGCGTTTTTATTCAAATTCTCTCGTTAGGAGTTGATGTAGCAACCTTACTTATCTTGCGACCCATAAATGCCACGCCCTAAAAATCTCTCGCATTAAGGTGCTACACTTGGAAAGGGCCGCGTTTTATACTCGATAGAACTGCTTCTTGGATGCTATTTCAACTTCATATTTTAATAATATAGTAGCAGGCCTAAGAAGCACACTCCATGTGAGTAATCTATAAGCTCTGAATTTTTTTCACTACGAGTAAAATAGACTTGACAGTCGGGCATGGGAATCCTGTGTCTTGGGATTGAACAGGAGAACACTCCTTTTGAATGAAAACTGGGAACTATTTAGAATACTATTCTGTTTTATGTTCTTAAGAAATGTACAAGCCTACGATTGCATTCGTGTTAATCTGTAATGCCCCTCAGAACCGTAGCGCACCTGGTGGAGCCCGTGATAGCTCTGGAGCTGCACACGACCGACCGCTCGTCCCCACATCTACTTGCCCTGAGCGTCGTCAGGTTCCACGAGTTGCGCCTGGCGGTTGCCAACGTGTTGCATCACATGGAGGCCCTCAGGACCCTGCCTGGAGCTGCGAGACCTGCTGATGGAGAGAGAGTGAGGGCTGTTGACTCGTCCGCATCCAGCGTGCATCCTCTTCCTGCGGTGGCTAAAAGTTAAGATTCTGCTCACAACATCCAGTGAGCTGCTGTAGCAGCCCCCTGAAGTGTGTGCGTTGTTGTTGTGCTTCTCACATGTAAGGATTTTCGTTGTGTATAACTAATTCGAATATTCAAGGTTTGCCATCAATTCGCTATGAGATGGTGCTCGTGGTGTTGATCAATCTACTCTCTGCTCTGTTGCAAAAGATTTGAAATGCTTGTGTATATTTTAATTTACGACGGATATTTCTCTATAACTTCCATTCGTCATAATATGCACCACACTTGAATCAATCTGTCGTAGAAAAAAGACTATCACAAACAACACTTTATACATGTGCGAAGTAGTAATGGGGTTTAATTCATGTGAGGCGTGCTTCTATTTTATGGAATGCAGCCACCGTTTCTTGAGAACGCTTACATTGGCTGTATTGTATGGGTGGTACGTGTTGTATGGCAGGTGCAGTCAGATTAGCTACAGATCTGCAAAACTACGAAAAAAATAGATCAGTTTTGATCATGATTCTTTGATTAATTTTTTTACGTGAGGGACCCAAGTATAAGAAAATGACACTGGGCAAATTAAAATGGGTGTTTATTTCATTTATACACTGTTTGTGGTTTGCTGGAGCTTTTAATGTTAATGTGAGTATATATATTCTTTTGTTGTTATATATCTTATGTTACTTAATGCCAAAGATCGTTATTAGTAATTTAATATAGCGCTACCTCTAGATGTTTTGAAGTACTATGTATTGATCGCATAAAAATATGTCTTTCAGATTGCTGTGAGGACTTTGATTTTTGTAGCGTAGGTAGAATTCTCGAGCTGCTCTCATGGGAGGGGTACCGACAGTGCCTCCTTTCGAGTTCAGATGACAATGCGTTCCCCGTACGTAGACCAGGGGCTTAATAACAGAAGACTTACGATAAAGTGTTAATTTTAGAGTCAGATAGGCTACCAACCTATTTCTCTTAACGTGATAAATATGATACATTTCAAATTAGTCTCTGAGTCAAACAATCGTTTAAAAGATCTGTTGCTTGATTTTGTGGATTTATTTCATTTGTGAAATTGAGTTCTGCATACCATCTAATGTGAACTATTTTGCGGTTTGCAATTCATAGCTTTTTTCAAAAATGGCCGCGTTCAGTAAAATTAACGAAGGAATGAATGGGTTGATTTCTATTTACTTTTTCTTTTCATGAAAAGGGCAGATGTAGTTTTGTCAGTAACTTCGGCTCCACAGCTCAATCACTTGTGCTTTTACTGTATAATCGTATTCCTTAATTGTCTTTTGCAAGGGAGAACTCTGCTCTCAGATTGCATCCCAGTTTCTATGCATCCTATAAAAACTAAAATTTAGAGGAAGATTACGGTTGAAATACCGAACCATGCCACTGCACTTCGCTACCGAGTTTGCAGCATTGGTTTACTTTGTTGGCACTTTTGGTACTTCTAATTTGTAGGTGAGTTGCGACGTGCTTATGTGGGAGCAAAAAGTTAGACATGTCTCACGTTATATTTCAGTCTCCAGGATGACTCTTAATAGTCGAGTTAACTTAGCATTTCTATCGCGATCAGATATGTTTCAGTTTCCAGGGTATGAGTTGAAAAATAAAACCTGTTTGAGCTCCTTAGGATGACCGAAAATTCTGCAATTGTTTAAGTGATGATACACGGGTATGATTTGCTTCCGGACATGTATTTTCTCTGGTAAATGAGTGCATTATTACTTGAACTTTTCACTAGTTTTTCATAACACTCATGTATGAAATTGACAGTCTCTTGGTTATGATCTCAAGTTATCCTTTTATGCTCTTCCCCGAATGAAATGGTACCTACCGATGGAATTTTAAGCGAATGATGACTGTATTTTTACCTTCCTTCACGCAATCTACAAGATCAAGTATTGTACTCTTCGAGGTTTGGCAACGAGTACTATAAATTGTGATTTCTTTCTAGTGGGACAAGTGTTAAGTTCATTTTTCGAGAGAATAGATGTTTAGTATGTTTTAGTGGTAAAATTTTGCTGTTAATCGTAGTCTACATTTGACATTTTTTTGTTGTCTCAGTGTTACACCAGCGTCCACATATATTATGAAAAATGAAGGTTGCAACATGTAGTATTGGGTAGCGAGGAGCATAACAGCAATGCAAATTGTGTGGATGAAATTTATACCATAGTAATCACTCGTGAAGTGTCGATGTATTTTTGATTTGATGTTTTGGACAGGTACAGCTTTTTTTCTTTAATAAAATTCTCACCCTTTTATTTGCTTTTAACCAATGTGTATTTACGTGTAGAAAGTGTGACAAAAAAAACTAAAAATCGTGAGTGTACCGCGTGAATTATTTGTTATACAGTAGTAAATTCATATTTTTATGAACCATGTTACAAATGTGTCTAATTTCTTTGTAGCTCAATAAGTGCCATCTCTCTAGTTAGTTTTGACCACATTGTTATTGAGGTCCGGAAGGTGCTCAAAAAATGTTAGCGGGGGCTGGTGAATTACGATGTGATTTTTGAAGTTCTGAATTTCGTATGATTTCATTTTGTGTTGCCTTGTCAGGAATCAAGTCTCGAAAATGCCATCTTGATCAATCGAAATCATGTATACCTACTAATAATTTGAAAATTAGGACTCCTAAGCGACATTTAGGGTGAACTCAAGAGAGGGAAGAGAAGAGATCATTTAGTACGTACTGTTGAAAGCCGAAGAATCTTTGTACAAGGTGTGTTCACACACTGGATATTCAACGTATAGAAACAATAATTTTAGAGGAAAGAGGAAAAGAATAAGAAGTCATGAAAACTTAGAAAAGAAGCAAAATATGCTCGAATGGGAGAAGTCCCGAAGGCTTATTTATAGCTGAGGTAACCTAACACCATCTCCCCTGGGACGCCTATCCCCATTGCTTACGGTATACATATCTTGCCACTTAACCCTATTTCTTATCTTATGCTCCTTAAGTGGGTCCTACGTAAACCAATTGTGGTTTAGTTGGAAGCATTGATCATAGACCTCGAGTTATGAGAAATGCTGTGCGTGCTTAAACTGATCAGAGAGATGCTCGTGTTGAGCGCGACGGCTTAGATACCCAAGAATGATAGGACTAACATCCTTAAAATACTGAATGAGATTATCCAATTGCTTGAATTGGATCTATTTTTGACGTAAACTACAATATATATTCGAAGGTTGTTAATTCACTGCAGGTAGCAGTTATTGACAAGGGTAATTCAATTCGGTGCCAGTTATTCTTCATGTACTTGTTTCTCAGAAATGTCTACTTATAAAATCAAAGTCTTATAGAAACAAAACAATGGTTGAAGTTTCCGGTAAGTAACGAGACGTGGATTGGGCATTGAAATAGACTGGAACTATTTTTAGACTGACAGAATAGTGTGCCTATCCTTGCATTATTCAGGATACAAATTTTTTCAACTGTCAACACTGATTTGTGTATTTTTACATCGAATAAAAAGTTTGAATTAGTACGTATATTTTGTTCTGCACATGCTGTTGTGATGCTCGATGCTGTGGCGAGTCGCATCATGCGTTGCAGCTGAGGCGAGGAGGCCTCGGTGTGTTGCCTTGTGGCTGCGGGGGAAAGAGGCGAGGTTTGCGGTCTCATGGTTTTGACAAGACGAAGAAAAATTTTCCTCTCTTAAACCTGGAAAGCATATGAAAGCTACAAAAATTAAGGTTTGAAAAGAGATTGCTTGAATGCTAAACCAGCCCAATGTGCTGCGTTATATCAAAAGCATTATTTCAGTAATGGTTATAACATCCTGATACTAAGTTATTCACTAGCAAAACACAACCCGACACAAACGAGGTCTAGTATACAACGCTGTTTTGTTTTAAGCCTCAAATTAACAGAATTTCAACTTGAGTACTGCACAAAGGTTTAAGTTAGCTCTGCATTTTCAAAGTAATCTGAAACATACACACGCTACTAATAATTTTTGTTTACGTACCTCAAAGGTATGATGAACGTCTAATTTACCTTAGTGTGATATCAGATTTTCTTTTTACTGAATGTAATGATAAAATGAGAGGACAAAGTTCCTCTAATGCTGCGGAGGGCGGCTCAAAGAGTCGCTAAGGTGAACACTTTCTACAATTTTATATTCTGTGGTGACGCTGAACGCCCACTGTTTTAAGTGTCCTACAGCAAAGAGATAATAAATGTCTGAATACTAAATGAACTACGCTACAACGCTTTCAATCCCTCGTAACTAGGGTTTGCATCCCGGGATCCTAGATGGTTTGGGGCTGAGATTTCCCGGTCCGGGAATTCCATTTTTGTGATCTACCTAGGCTCATAAGTAAATACATTGACGAAAAACATTTTGATCATGATGCCAGAGACCTAATACCGCAAATCATATCAAATGTGACTGGAACAAGAATTCTCATCTTATATGAACAAGGCCATAGCGTTTGGAGAACAGTAGTCTACCCCTCACCTGAATTATCGACCAATAACCCTGCCGTTAATGCTTCATCGAAAAAATGACCACCACAGTATCCTTGTTGCACAGACAAAAGAAGACTAATATCACATTATCTTCATGACAAATTACTGTAGTCCAGTTAAATGGCAGGTCTCTCAAAGGTACCTGACGCTAGGCTTGACACTCTGGGCAACAATGATAAGATTAACGAATATACGAAACAGTCCCTACCAAAAAATCACTTTGATATCGCAAATAATCACAATAAAATAAAAAATATAAAAATTAAATATATCAATGCTCGTAGCCTCATTAGTAAGCTGGATGAAATTTGAGTAGTGTTGGTCACAGAAGACCTCGACATCCTATGTGTTGCCGAAACATGATTTGATTCACGAGCCCAGAACTCGTTCTTCAATTTTCCCGATTACACGCTGTACCGCTATGATGGCGTTAGAAGTAGCAAAGGCAGTGGGTCGTGTATTTTCGTGAAAGAAATTCATTTGTCGTCTTTGCTTTTAACAAATGAAGTGTGCGAAGGCATAGAAATAGTTTGGTTAAAAGTGCACATAAATAAACATAAATCCATCATTACTGGAAGTCTTCACCGGCACCTATCGGCTCCTCTACCTACAACACTAGAGTTCATTGAGAAAATTTTTAAAGAAATTCTAGCTCCCAAAAAGTCATTCTTTGCTTTCGGCGATTTTAATATTGACTTAACGGATGAAAAAAATCAGCTTGGCAGACTGTTGTATAAACTAAACCTTTCATAAATGGCTAAAGAACCGATTCGCATTATATGAGTCTCTAAAACTCTCCTCGATCTGGCAATCACAAACAAACTTACGGCAATACTTAGAACAGTTATATCACCCTCTGTCGCCGATCACCACTCTGTATATATAGAACGTAAAATTGATATTGCAGAGGAAAGACAAAACTATAGTTCCATGACTTACCGCTTGAAAAGCCAAAATTCACCGGATCTGTTTCATGGAAAACTCCTAAATAAGTTCACCGAATTTCAGAGTATGATGCAATCTGACGATGTGTACGTTCAAGTTTCAATCTTCAACGAGAACTTTACAGCAGCTTTCAATGAATGCGCACCTTCTATCATAAAAAAACTAGGCCAAAACGCACTGTGTGGATTACGAATGAAATTAAAGTACTGAGTAGAGTATAGAAAACTTCCTTGCGAGAGTGTAAAGAAAATAGGTCGAACGTAACTTCTGTGCGCAAACCACCTGGCACAATGGAAATAAGACCCTAATTTAACGGGTCCCATTGCACACACATTTGCCTGACACCCAGGAGGGGTCGGTAACGCTAGGACACAAAGCAATTTAAGAGCAAAAGCGGAACATTAAGCTAAGGGCTTACCTGAACACTTCGTTCGTTAAGTAAGTTCAGGAGAACTAGCTTCAATGTAGCCGGCCGATGAGAACTCAAAAGTCCCCAGCAGCGAGGGCGGATAGCCAAAGAGCAGCGGCGCACTTAAGGAGATGTGCTCACGCCCACGGCATAGGTTCATCTGATTGGTCAGCCTCCGGCCGACCCGCTCGTCAGCATCTCCGAATCCCTGGCTGTGGCTTGGGATTCGTTGCCAGAAGAACAGACGTACACTTTTTAATTTGCTTAGGCGTTTTCCCGCCGAAGTTGTGGGAAACCCCCGCCATTGCTCCGCTTAGTCTCAAATTACTTGCGTTATTAAATTCTAGACTGATCAAGTTAATCACAGGTCTTAAAATCCAATGTATCGACGTTTCATGTTTGTACTTTATTGGAAATAAATGTTTTTTCTTTTTCTTTCTTTTCTTTCTTTCCAGGAACTTTATCGCTGAAGGCTCATAAATCTGCCTTATAAAGTCCGTTATGGACTCCAGTGATCGAGCAATGGCTAGAATTTCGACACTTCATAGAAGAGATATAAAGAACTTTATAAGATTTTTTGGAAAAAAATCACACATTCAAAACAAACTCACTTTCACCAAGAACAATTAAAGTAAAAAATAACCCAAAACGTACATGGGAAATCATTAGTGAGGTGGCTCAATATAAAAATTCAGACCGCAAAACTAATTGTGAAAATCCCTCGGAAAAAAGACACTGAGTTCAACACATTTTTTTCAAAAGTAGGTGCACAAGTTTTCAATGAAGTAAGTAAAACCAATCCAAATAAACTGTCAGTTGAAAATTCGTGCCCAACTGCACTTTCAAAGGCTGGTGCCCTGTGGAGACCACGTGCTGTCGATTTACCAGAGTTATGGATTATCTTGAACTCATTGAAAAACACAAAAGCAGTCGGACATGATGGAATCAGTCTTCCATACATCAAAGACCTCGTAAATCAGGTAGAATAACTAAACCTGTAATGCGAATGAATTGTTGAGTTCTTTTTGTCATATATTTATCTAAAGGGAGGGACATTGTTGTATGTTAAATTTTGCGTCGTTATAATGTGGCACTGGTTTTGCGAGTAACAGCTCCGGAAGCTGTTGTTACGCTTTTTCTTTACGAGCTTCGGAAGCTGTTGTCACGCTCCTCCTTTACGAGCTTCGGAAAGTATTTTTATGCGCTCCTGCCTGATTTCCGGACACGACTGGTTTCAAGAAGAAGTCTGTAACCGACAGAGGTCTGTACGCGGATACGTGCGTACCAGAGTGTTTCCTTACTCCTGCCTTGGTAGTCTAAAGCTACCGAAACTGTAACTTGCAGTTACAGCTAAATAAACCTCATGTAGGGTTGAAAAGAAACTACACAACAGTGTCGTCCCTTACACTCTTTATGTAAATATTGGCCACACTATTTTAGGTTGCTTCGACTCTCTCGTTTTGTCCCAGCAATGTTGCAAATGTTATGGTTGGCATTGTACAACGATCCTTCTCATGCATTTGAATCCGGTGAACTCTTTTATGTCAATGTCAGTAGCATAGGAAATATAATTTTTGTGTTATTGTAAAATATTTCATTTTATCCGAGCCGGTTATTTAGCTTACTAGTTGATACGAAACAATGTAAAATTGCCTCTAATATCAAACTCACAGTCTAAGGCGTAAATTAATTTGGATCTACCCGTTTTTACTTTCAACCTTAATCCCTCATTTCACTAGTTCGGATGTTCGTAAGCTCAAATTTCAATATGGGAGTGCACTAACGAGAGTGTTTTCAACAATGCATCACATGGATAATGTTTTCTTGATCACTTGTAATAAAATGCAGTGTCAAAATTAGACCAACGCAACAAAGGAAACGCATTTTTACGTGCTTTTCTCCCAACCATTTGTTGCAACAAGTATCCTGCATAAGTATTACGAGTTTACCACCCCATGTGTACATATCAAGTCATGATCTAAGTTTTAAGATATATGAAAGTATGTTTCGCTCATATTAAAACATTTGAAAATGCGACGTTATTCATTGGCAATTTTGACTTTCCTACGCTCGTTAGTGCATTAAGACAAAATGATTTTCGGTAGCTAACTTTTCGTTCTGTTACAGCTATGCTGCAAATGTTATGGTTAGACATTGTACAACAATCCTCATGTCTCTAACTCCGGTGAACTCTTTTGTGCCAGTATTATCAGTGTAGTTAGTAAATATTATAAATTTGTCTTATGGTAAAGCATTTTATTCCTTTCGAGCTCATTATTTTGGCATACCAATCGATACAAAAGAACGAAAAAGATGAAAATTGTCCTGAATGTCGATTAATAGTCTTAGACGCAAAATAATTTAAATCTGCCCATTTTACTCTAAACATAAATCTCTCTAATCACTAATTCCTATGTTCGCACTCTCAAACTCCAATTTATGCGCGTTCTAACGAAAGTGTTTTCAACTATGTGTCACAGTGATTTGTTTTCTTAGTTACTTATATTTTTTTTCATATTCAAAATCAAATTAATTACCGAAAAGAAAGAAACGATGTTAATGTGAAGCATCTTTTTTTCTTTTTTCGTTCATATTAAAACACTTTAAAAGGCCAAGGATTCGACGAATGTCATAACTTTAAAGAACATCATTGCTTAATTCTCTTATTCTAGTCTTAAATTGTTCTTGTTAGTTTTGTGTAGCAATTCTTCTTACTTTGTTACTCTCGTGAGTACATTATGACAACACTAGTTTAAATAGCTTAGGTAGTTAACTTTTTGTTCGGTTCCATCAAAAAAAAGAAAAAGAAAGAAAAAACATTCATTTCCAATAGAGTACAAACATAAACTCTCAATACATTGGTTTTTAAAACACCTTAACCTAAAAGCATCCTTAATTGATAATAACACATTGGTATTGGGATACACGTGTAAAATGTTGAATCAAAAAATGATGGACAGAAAAGCACATCAAAATGAGTTCCTTAGTTCTGCCTAATCAGATTTTGACAGTGCATCTGAATATAAGTTACTAAGAGAACACAATCCTCGTAACTCTTAGTTGAAAAATGTATTCGTTTGTGCTCATTTAAATTGAAATAAAAGCTAAAGTCGCGTTAAAATACCTTCACACAGAGACCCTTAATTGCTATTCATTCATGGTTATCGTAATACACATGTTAATTAAGTGTTGAGACAAATGATTTAGAT
>JACJUY010006370.1:0-25574 GCA_014220935.1 Platorchestia sp. MABIK | reverse complement strand
TCATTGCAATTTGGACATCATCAGCATACATAGAAATTCGAGTGTTAGAAGGCATTGAAGGGAAATCGTTAATGAAAACCAGCCATGTGGAAAATGTTACAGCTAGCATTGTACAACAATCCTTTTCATGCCTTTGACTCCGGTGAACTCTTTTGTGTCAGTACTATTAGCGTAAGTAAGAAATATCAAAAATTTTTTGTAATAGTGGAAATGATATTCTTTCCGACCTCATCACTTGGGTCACTAGTTGCGTAAATGGGAAAAATTGTCCCAAATCCCCACTGTCGACCTCGTAGTTCTAGACGCAAAATAAATCAAATCTGCCCATTTTACTTTTAACATCAATCCCTCATGCTCGGACCACTAGTTCCTATGTTCAAATGCTCATATTTCAATATAAGAACTCTCTAACGAGAGGGTTTTCAGCAATGCGTCACATGGATTATGTTTTCTTAGTCACTTTTATTTAAATGCACTACCAAAATCCGACTACCACAACGAAGAGGAATGCAGTTTTTTCGTGCTTTTCTCCGAATTATGTTTCAACAATTAACATGGGTACTACGGTCACCATGTATGAATAGCAATTAAGGATCCAAATTATTTGTTTCAACAATTAACATGGGTACCTCGATAACCATGTATGAATAGCCATTAAGGATCTCTAAGATAAGGTATTTGAATGCGATTTTCACTTTTATTTCAAAATGTGTGCGCACAAACGAATGCATTTGTTAACTAAGTGTTACAAGGATTATTTTCTCTCAATTACTTATATTTAAAAGCACTGTCGAAATCAGATTACGCAACAAAAAGAACTCATTTTTGTTGTGCTTTTCTGTCAATCATATTTTGTTTCGACAATTTAAAGGTGTTACGATACCAATGTGTTATTATCAATTAAGGATGTCAATGTTATGGTATTTTAAGGACACCATTTCCGAGCATATCAGTCAAAAATTAGATTTTCCTGATTGTTTTTCTTATTGCTTTAAAAGAGTTTGAGAGATGACCCCGAATGTCTGTAGAAATATCAGGAACGTATCCCAGAGCTAGCGCCCCCCCGAGAGGGGGAGAGCATCTCCCTTCCGGACCTTTTTTTCATTTATGAACCTAGAGCAATAAAATTTGGTACACTGATAGGAAATGCAATTTAGAATCATTTACCCTCTATGAAAAAATGCGACTTTCTTTGCAAGAAAAATGGAAATCATAGAAAACGACATTTTTGGGGGGGGTTTTCTAAATGCTCATTCTCTGACAGTTTTTGAGGTACAGTAAAGATTTTGGTATCATTGGGTGCAGAATAACGTGGACATTCCAAAAAATTAAATGCTTCTCCTCAAATTTCAATTTTTTTATTAAGCTTTTTACATTTCATCATTCATATTCCTCAAAGTAAGCGTCCCTCTTCCGAGCCTTTTTTTATTATTGAATTTAGAGCAATGAAATTTGAGACACTGATAGGAAATGCAATTTAGAATCATTTATTAGTAATGAAAAAATGCGATTCTCTTGAAAAGAAAATGGGAAATCATAGAAAACGACATTTTTGTGTTTGGTTTCTAAATGCTTCTTCTCTGACAATTTTCAAGCTACAGTAGTGATTTTGGTATCATTGGATGCAGAATAACGTGGACATTCCAAAAAGTCAAATGCTTTTCCTCAAATTTCCAATTTTAAATGAAAAAAATGAATAAATACAAAAAATTCGAAAAAAGTTAAATTTATGACGTCATAACTTTGAAACAAAAATGAATTCTGAAAAACTATGCAATTTTTTAGAAAGCCCTTGTTTTTTCGCATCCAATGGTACCAAAATCATTACTGTAGCTTAAAAACTGTAGGAGCAGAAGCATTTTTAATCTTAAAATATCTGTTATACAACAAGTAAGTTTTCAAGACGTTTGTCATAATTTTTCCGAAGTTTAAAAAGCTAGAGCAATACGGTTTGTTGCATTTGAAAGTGAAATGTGTGCTCTAAAAAGTTGACACGATGGATTTTCCAAAAATTTACGTAAAACTTTCCGTAGACTTTTTTACCTTAAAATTATAACTTTTACCCGACCTCTTTCAAATTTTTTTTTATAAATTCGGAATGAAATAAACCAAAAAACTGTTTTGTCAACTTTTTAGAACACACATTTTACTTTCAAATGCAACAAACCGCATTGCTCTAGCTTTGTAAGCTTCGGAGAAAGTATAGAAAATATATATATAAATTTTTTTTTATTATAAGGAATAATTAATTTTCTATGCCCCAAATGAAAAAAACTTCGTCAATAAAAGTGGTTAAGAATTAGGAGATCTAGTAGTCTGCAAATTTTCATAGACGTACGTCCAATAGAAAAAAGTTTCCAGTTTTTGGAAATGGTTCCCTTAAAAGCCAATGTTTCAACATTCCATGTTTGAACTTTATTGGAAATAAATTGTTTCTTTTCCCGGGAATTCCCGGGATTCTAAATAGTATGTATATTTCAAGACATGACTGAGAAAATTACTTAAAATCATGCTGTTTAATTTGATTAATCAATTAGAGGGCTCAAGGTAGGACTTTAGTGTTTTAATATCATTACAATTTGCATCACTACACAGTGTAGTCTACACTATCTCATAATATAGTTCAACTATTGAATCAGAACATATTTGTGGTTTTGTTTTGCAGGTAATTAAGAATAGACTGTAATAGGTACGATGGCAACGGCCGATGTTGTAGAAACCAAAGCCTTTGTGTGGCGATACTATGTTAAAAATGCAACTAGAGAAAATACGAAGTGTATAAAGTGTGAGAAGAGCTTACTTTGCAATTTTGCGAAGGCTGGTCTACCAGTGGCATGGTAGACACCAGTGGTTTGTTACGTCACCTGAAGAGTAAACACAATCTAGTGAAGCCTGAAACTGTAGACCTAGTTGCGTCAACTAGTTGCTCGGAAGACAGAATTCGTATTGGAACAAAGCGCCCTCATGCAAGAGAGAGCAGTAGTGAAAGCACTAAACCTAAACAAACAAAAATAAGAAGTTTCGTAAAGGTGCATCAAAATACTCTGGAAGAACAAGTGACCAAGCTTGTAGCAGTTGATGGCGTGTCAGTAAATACAGTTACAAAGAGTGAACTCATTAGAGAATCCTTCTCAGATGAAGGTTTTTCGCTCCCTAAATCGCCAAATAATGTGATGGGCATTGGCAACCAAATTACAATAGCACAAATGTAAAAATATAAAAAAATCTCGGGATTGTCTCCGGGATTTTCATTTTGTCCCGGGATTGCAAACCCTTCTCGTAACTGCGCAGTGCATTTGCATGAGCAAGAGGATACTTCAGTGTTGTTTGGTAAACGAAAAAAGTAGGTGGAAAAGGGTATACGTCAAACCTCCTTCTCAATGAGCTAGCATTATATTCTCCTCTAAATTCAAAGCTGAAAAGCCACTGTATTTGTAAAAAAATATAAAATATGCGAAATTTAGAATTTTAGACAGTACAAACTTGGAGTTTGAAATGTTCCGAGTAGCCTTACCGAAATGGATGGAGGATTAAATTTCCGGAATTGATAGATTAACACGTCCTCCGCGGATTGGGCCACATGTGTACCGTTCGGAAAATTGCTCATTCTCGAAGCACCGGTAAGAATGAATGACATTTCATCTGTTGCGCGATTCAAAAAAATTACTTAGCATACGGAGGGAAATATTATCGTGCTAATGCATTTCCAAATTTCTTAGAAAGGATAAATATGTATTCGAGCAGTAAAGTCGGTTTTCATATTCTGCTGCTTACAACCTTACCAAACCAACCGTTAACAACCGCGGAAACGTGGTGAACGTGTTAAGATGGAGAGCAGAGGTTCTTGCAGGTTCGTTCAAGAAG
The DNA here is from genome assembly GCA_014220935.1 of Platorchestia sp. MABIK. Taxonomy (NCBI): domain Eukaryota; kingdom Metazoa; phylum Arthropoda; class Malacostraca; order Amphipoda; family Talitridae; genus Platorchestia; species Platorchestia sp. MABIK. The sequence continues at coordinate 21,710 of JACJUY010006370.1, read as the reverse complement.
TCATAAATGACCAACTTGCAAGGTTGTGCAATGAACTTTTATTTTTAGCTTTTTACTGGCATCTGGTTGTAACGGACACCAGAATGATGAAATAACCACCAATTGTCGGTGAAGTTCATCGAACACGTTTGAATACAAATTCGACAATGAATGAAATATCTTGCAGCTGTTTACGAAAATGCCTTTCTAAATCCAGGTGGTCGGCGATAGGTAAATGCTGCATGCTTATCAACCTACATAAATTAGTTGGGTTTGCGTTTCACGTCGTATTCTGTTGTAATGAAGTATGTCATGTCCGAGCAATTTTCCCCAGCTACAGGATGGTGAGTTATGCATACAGCCCAATCATTTATGAACTAAATGACAAGCTTCTCAGCCCAGTTGTTCCAATGTCTAGCTGTTAATTGTTTGAGTTCTTTCGGCTGCTACGCTCCTTACGACCCTATTATCTGTGAAAACTTCAAATAGTTGAGTATATTTAGGGTCTCCGTGCGAAAGGAGAGCCGATACTAAAGAACAATTTACTCACCACTGAAACCATCGTCTCTCTGTACGTTATGGTTCTACTGAAAGTCGGTATTTTAGTTGAAGGGATGTAAGTAAAAAGAATAATTTGCAAAGGTTCGCCACTTGCTATATTTTCAGAAGTGCGATTTCTGAATTGTGATTCCTTGACTGCACTCAGCCATCAAGGACAACCGATCTCGCCGTATGGGCCTCGACAGAACCACAAAATCCTGTGAGGTGACTAGTATTGTTTTCAATCACTAATTATTGAATTACTCCTCAGGAAATATAAATATTCCACCTATGGAAATTGGCACTCACAGGGGAAAACCGTGAGATCACGAGCTGAAGGTTACGTAGGCTTTCTTTTCGTGGAAATGGGCTTCCTGTTTTTTACAGACCACCTTTTTTCAGTTTCTGTCCTGTTTTCAGTGCCTCTGACTGACTTCTCCAGTTTTTATCTCGCTTCATAAAATTCTTTCTTAATATATTGTTGTTTCTATGCGCACGGAGCCCTGTGTGGGAGCACACCTTACGCAAAGAATTCCCCTTTCCCTTAACGTCACACTATATGGTGCCTTCCTCCTTCCTCTCTTTCGAACACCTTTGTTGTAGTAAGAGGGGACCTGGGTGTTTGTTTAACTTATTTCATCATTTGTTTTTTCGTTTATCTGACGAGTGTCGGAGACTTGGCTACTCTCAGGACATAGGAAGGATTCTATGAACGGGAAGGATGAATATGCTAAAAATGTACTGAGAGCGTAGTGTGGTGTTTGTGACTTCAATCTACAATGGTCACTTGTACTCAGGTACATGGAAATCTCTACAAATTTTCTGGGGCACCTGGAGCAGGTTCAGAAACAGTGATTGTGACTATCTGCTGTAAGCGTTAATTGTCAAGGTAAGAAAGTTTAATTTCCAATTTCCTCTTTAGCTTTGAAAGAAGTTGTCAACGTGCTATTTCGGTAAACTGTTAAACCAGTCTTTTTTAATTGAATTTTTCTCTCTGCATTTTTCCGTATAAGGTGTTCACTACTCTCAGACCTGGTGCGTCATTTTTCATAGAGAATAATCCTCACTCGTCCAAAGATGGCTCTGAAATTACGTCAGGTGTCGCTGACTATTTACACAGCACATCAAAGGACGCAGTTACTTGAGCTTTCATTTGCTGTTATGCGTATGCCCAATGACTGCAAATCGACGATGGCTAAAATTTCTTTGATGCTAGCAGTTTAGAGCATTACTTTGAAGTGCAAATGTGCATGGGCTGATCCGCCTCACCTTAGTAGCCTGAGAAGAGAAATTAAAGCCACCAACATGAGTCAGTCCCTAACACAACATAGATCTTCGCATCGAACTGGATAGACTTCGCCAACTGTTTTGCTGTTAGCGCATGTTATGGTTGTTGGTCTACAGGTTGTGATCGCCCAAGGCTTAATAACAAAAACCTGTTGCATGTAGTTTAACGGAGAGCACAGCAAAATCGAGCTGTGCTTCTGTTCAATGCCAGATCTAGTTTTGCTCCTGAATCGGAAATTGTATGAAATCCGTTAAAGCTTGAAAACTAATTTATTTCATAGCTTGTTTAATGCCATATTAGCCAGGAAAGATGGAATTGAATGTTCATGAGTACAATAAAATTGTTATACATTGAAGTTGTAACGTTCTCGAATGAGATATAAAAGAAGAAATCGAATAGAATAATACAATTAAAAATTCTAGGCTCATGAAATTTTTTTAAACACAACGTATTTTTTCAAATAAAATTTTCAAAAATTTGAGTTAGGATTGCAACCAAATTGCCGATTCCATTTCAGCCTTCTGCTCAATGTCAGATGAAAGGTAGTTCACTAGCACATTTTTTTCTTCATTTTGGCTTTAGGTTGGTTACAGTAGGGGGAAGGAAATTTAGAATATCAGGAATCTATCATGTCGCATTTGTTTAGGAAACGGGTTTCATGATTGTTCTTCTTGAATTTACCTGCATACCACCTTGGCTGTGAAATTCATACATTTTTGTAACTCTCTTTTAAAAATTTTGAGGTATGTTCCATACTAGGCTGCGATAGTATAAACACACTAACACTAACGATTGAACGGCTTGTAATCTAAATTTTTCGTTGAGCGCATTTTTATACGATCAAAAAATATTGAGTTCAGTAAATTTTGTTGAAAGTTTCTCAACGTGAGATTTGATTGATATATTTTGATCCAACCAAATGCTTAAATTTTTATTTTTTTAAAGGTTTAATTTTGTCATTCTCTGTCATTAGAGTCAAATTTGGAATTTTCTTAATTGCATCCCTTCGATGCAAAAATCACGTAGCCATTAAAGGAACAAGAAACTTGAATTGCAGCTCCCATACATCCAAATGATTCATTCAAATACCTAGAAACACTCATGCTCGCAGTTTAGTTTTACCAGTTTAGTTTTTTGAATAAAACTGCGAATGATGAGGGCAATGAAGATTTTAAGCAATTAGTATCATCGAAAACTGACAATCACGATCATTTAACCAAAAGTCAAAGTAATTCATACTCTCTGACACAAACAAAGCTCGATCTTAATACAATTTCCACTTCATCGGTATCGAGACTATAAACTCGATGCCTTCTAAAATCCATGTAAAAAGTTATCACAAAGTATTTAAAATTGTCTTTGATATAATTTCTTATTTCGGTGTTGAGGACCTGTTCCGAAATGGCTGTTTTTTTTCTATAAAATTATTCAAAATGATAGCCTTTATGCTTTGCCATAAAACTAATCCTAAATCTATTATTTTGAGTAAGCAATGAGTAAGTAATGATTTTACTGATGTATCGCGTGTGGAAATAAATTGTTTAATATATTTTTCTTCTTTTAGTTAACTTCTGTTTTTCAGCCGTTTTAATTTCTTTGTCATGTATGATTTTGTAAGTTAACCTTTATTACCCTTGTGTTAGGATTTGTTAGCGAGAATAATGTAGTATCAAAATACCTTGAGCATCTAAAGGTAAATCCCTTGCCCATTTCGCATTCAGCCGTAGCCGAGTAGCATTTGACCATCATTCCGTTTGTTCCTTCCTGCCTGTGACGTCCATGCTGCTGGTAAACACTTTTTGGTGTGATTATTTAATTATTTTGGAGCTACAACTTTGATTTGTGTCGATATAGTGATCAGTGTTCTCATCAGTATTTATCACATGACTCCTCCTCACCCCTTACCTCCTTTCCTCCTTGCCCAAACGACCCAGTTCAGTGTTAATAGTGCAATACCCGTGAATTGCAATTCTACGGTCTATCCAATCTAGCTAATTGATATGTTAAATATGGGTCATTTGAAATCTGTCAATTATCAAATTTCAAGTTTTATTAACGATTTTTTTAACGCCGTTTAACGGTCAAGTTAGCTCTAGCTTCTCGTTGGCGAGCAGCATTGATTCGTCTTACCATTTTGCGTTGTTCATTCGATAGTTTGTGGCGTCTTTCTTTCTGTCGAAGTCTTGCTGCTTCTCTCTTACGGTTAGGCGTGTCTCTATCCATGGTGGCCTCTTTTGCCGGAATTCTATTCTGAAATGTCGTCTATTATCTCTTCGAAGCATTTCAAGAAAATCACAATTTCGAAAACAATAACTCAAGTTCCAAAATTATTTGCCTTATACTAAGTGGTAGCCAGGTTACTGGTCAAAAGAATTTAAGAGATTTCTTTTCTCATTATCAATTAAAAATATCAAAGCAGCATGATGAATTTCAACAGAGAAATCTCCAAAGAAAATTTCTATTTGTAAAAATAAGCCGATTAGTATTCTGGATACCATAATGCAAGTGAAAGGGAATTGAATCGCCACTGAAAAATAATGCAATAGAATAATTTCTTGTATTTCTTAAGCTTTATCCTTGTTGCTATCAACGCTATCGATTAGAAGAGGGGGTCACACGTACGGACGGACAGACGGACGCGGCTCTTATTATTATAGTGATTTGTTCTTGTTAACTTTAAATTTGTCTTGCGTCTGTTTCATAGATCTCACTAATCTAAATTTGCCCGTGTATTCTCTTTTACATGAACTATTTGCGTTAATATTTAATTTCCGTATTTGCAATTTATTATCCTTACTGAGGCGTGAATCCTCCCAACGAACTAATGATGGGGAAAGTCTAACACCTTGTTTCTATGCGTATAGTATTGGACCTAAATTTGGTCCTAAATGCTGCGGTCTTCTTTCTTTTCTTGGGAACACTTTTGTTGCTATGAGGGAAGCTTGAACTAACATGTAATCTAATTTCTCAATTCTATTCTAAGGGCGCCCGTCCCACGGAGACCAAATGGTAACGTTTCGTCATAATCGTCTACATAGCGGTACCATTCGGTCTGTCTAGCGCTACGAAACAGTCAGATTTCAGCCATGAGCTATGGTGCATTTTTGGTACGGGTATCGTCACCATTTGGGAACCAAAATGTGGAGAACTGGGTTGGCGCGTGCTTATTTGCTTTTATTTAGGGATTATTAGGGATTAAAACTGTATATGGCAACATTTAAGTGCTCAAAAAGCAGTGTAGACCTTCTTATACATACAAATAAAATTTTGAATCGTCATTTTCATAGAATAAATGAAAACTCGTGGAAAGGACTAACCAGCATTTGATGAAGGACGCATCATTGGGTTTCTCTAAAGTTAAAAATTAACTCGTGAAATTTGTTGTGAAATCCTCAGAGAACAATAAAACGCTAAAAACAAAATGGCAAACCTGGTTCATCTCGTTTAAATTGTGGCCAACCTATTATTCTAGATGACAGAAAAAACGATCTATACCAAAAATTGTGAATAAAAATCTGTAACTATCAACGCAACTGAGAGTTAACGAGTTCTTGGAAGCGGGGTTGCGGAGTCGGAGTCGGGAGTCGGAGTCGCCGGAGTCGCATGTTTTAGGGTGGAATCGGAGTCGGAGTCGCTTCTCTGAATGTGTGTGGAGTCGGAGTCGGAGTCGTTCATTCGGATGTGGTGGAGTCGAGGTTGGAGTCGCTATTGTTTGGTGTCTCCGATTATAATTTTTGCAACAACTATTCATAATTGTTTTAAGCCGAAGGTAAACAAAACAGAGTTAAAATACTCTACTGAAAAGCTACAAATTACGTAATGTTTTTATTGATTATTTTGTTCGAGGTTCGAAACAGCATATTTATAACTACCACTTAATACAATCAATGGTCATTGTGGGTTCGCACACATATATTTGTGATACCCACGAGTGCGAGGTATAATTTTCGTACTGGAGCAACAATGCATATATTACAATTATTACAATGAAAAAGCCGTAATTAGTAATTGAAAGCAACGCAAATTCATTCTGTTTGTTTTTGTTTCTCTTATTCCCCCTTCAATTAATACATAGGACCTAGAAGCTAGTAGTTAATGTGTTGTAAGTTACTTGCAAAACAGCGCAGCTGAAGTAATACATTGTACTCACATAAAGAGTGGTAACTCTGTACGCTCTTACTGTGTCTATATTCTATACCAGTGGTTCCTTAAAACGATTTTTGCTAGTCTTTCTTTTGATGTTGCTTTGGTGTATTGATTGATAATGACTAGCCTTTGCAGTAACCAAAAGTTATGTTGTGATCATAAATATTTCTAGTCTTCAGGTTATGATATATTGATAATTACTAGTCTTTGCCAAAAACCTGAAGCTATGGTCTGATACATAAAGAGTTCTACTTTTCAGGTTACGTAATGGCTATTGATAATGAAAATTAAATTATCTTATTTTCATGTTAATAACTGTAATATTAGTTGATATTTTTTCAGGTATATGTAGTACCTATGTACTTCAAATTCATTTCCTTTTTTGTCTACTTCCTTGCTTATGGTCAAATTAACATGTATTAATAATGAAAATTTCTGCTCATTTCTAAAGTGGTTCCTTGAAATTTGTTTGGTTCTTCAAGAGTTATATTGTATTTTATCATTTCATTTTCATGTTTCATTTTTTTCTTCTGATCACTCCCAAGTTTCTAAGTGAACATGCGCTGAAATAGAGATTTTCATTAGTTTGTTTTCACAATTTTAAAAACTGAAATAGTGTTTTTTTTCTCAGCATTGCATTATGAGTGACATTTTCTTAAGAAAGTTTTGGAAATTTTGTAAGGTAATCAAAATCGGTATTGGGACACTAGAGAAATTAAAAATCAATGTGAAAGAGCTGCAATGAAAATAATATCACAACACTAGCAAATAATTCACTCAGTTACACTCATATTGTAACTGTAAGCAATGCACTATCTCTGCTGCAATGATTGTTGCATTTCTGCGATCGTACAAATTTTCTTGCTGAAAACGTTCAAAAAAGCACCAAAAAACAAAATGAAAAGAACGTGGGCTTCTATCAAAATAAGAAAGTGTCAGATACATAGTAAAAAGTCAAACGAGCATAAAAGACAGAATCATATTACACACATAGAAGCTAAAAGTGCCTTTTATTCGTAAACAAAACGTTCCGAAAATGTCAGGCCCCTGCGAAGAAAACAGAACAACATCGGCCTATTATAGCCGAGATATGAAATAGTTTGAGCTACAATATGTCACCTTTTATGCATTGTTACCCTGCATAGTGTATAGATACAGAGAAGAAAAGGCGGTGTGCAAATCTTGCTTACCTCATCTACATGTATGTATGATAGATATATACATAGAAAAATTTTGGGGATTTTGAGCATAGTAATTGAATCAACTATTGAAATTTCGTTGAATCGGAGCATACTTAGGAATAGAAAAAACTGCTGATGCTTCTTTATGCTTATCAGGGGATGCACTGCCTACTTTGCGTACTCAGAAGGCACCTATCAGTAATATATACATGTATATGTGTATATGATAGTGTACACGACCTGTCATAAATGACGTGATTCGATATTGTCGTTGAACAAATCTTCCAGATGTGGATAACTAATAAATAAATCCATCCTAATAGCAGCCACGTTTAAAATATTCTTGTGCTTGTTCACTGGTGAAACTCGTATGACAGATACGATCATTAAGCATCCTTTCAGAGCGTGAAAGGGACAGACCAACCAACCAAGACGGACAACCAATTTTATTAGTTCAGTACTGAATTGAACATTGTAATAACTTAAAAGTTATGCTCAGGAAATACCCGAGTCTATTTATTCATTTATTCGTTTAAGGAGACACTTGGCATTTTATTTGATCAGAATAATCAACATTTTATGGGGTGTTTTTTTTGCGCGGACAAATTTCAATCATAGGTACAAAAATTCAAAATAAATCGATTTATACGAATGATAAATGCCGAATCGTCTTAGTTTTCGAGTTATAAGGACTTAAAGAAACTTTAAAACACCATGTAGGAGATCTCGTGCTCGCCAATGTTAATGCTAGTCCTAATAGTTCCAACCGCACTTAAGCAGTTTTTTGTTATTTATACGATAAAACCTGCTAGCATTTTCCAATTACGAAAAATTTGGAATTTAAACGTTCGTTAGAAAATTAACACTAAGTCATCAATGATAAACGTTAGTAGCTATTTCATTAAATAAATAAAACGTGCAAACATTATTCAATGCTTAATAGCTTGAAACTGCTGATACTTTTCCTAGCCGTTGAATGTTTGCAGTTCTCATTTTAAAAATATCAAAAAACCTCTTTTAGTGACATCACCTTTTTCACCTTATCCCCCATCAAGACTTCACCTTTTTCATTTCAAATTAATCCAAGTCAAGGTTAATTTAATCCAGGTCAAGATCAGCTCAATCCAAGTCAAATTCAAATTACAGCAATCTTAAGTTAAGTTAAGAATTGACGTAATCACTCGTTAATTTGAGCGTTTTGTATTAAATATGCCTTAATTATATGTAATGAGCAAGACAATTTAAACAATTTTAACAATTTAAACAATTTATTTACCACATGTGTTACAGAGGTAGAATGTTTCTTAAGTCTAGTACAATGGTCAAATTTGAGTATAGCTACCTGTGGGCCCGAATAAGTTCAGCGACTTCTGGGGCATCCTCCCATCAATGTTATTCTAAGTCGTACAATAATGTTTAACCTAATTCACTTAACCTAGTTTCGCATTAGACTGATCAATGAGATAATTTACTCGATATTAGATACTTCATTTTACAATATAGGTCAGATGGAGTATATTTAACAGTAGAATCGATAAATGATTCAAGAGCAGACCGAAGATCGGCGATATTACCCATGGCGAATTACATTATTAGGACCAGTCGTGTAGGAGATAAGATTAAACTTGGTGATCTTACACGACTAGTATTGTGATGGGAAGTGAGACTCAAGATTTCTTTTGAATACCTTGTAAGAATTACTTTCACGGATCTTCGCAGGTATTGAGTTCCAAGTTTCAGTTCCAACGAAGAGGATACTGTGTTGCGACCGGGCCTTTGAGTAATAAGGAAGCATGAATTTACTTCTATTTCGGGTTACATGGTCGTGATGACCAGTTTGCGCAGTTAATAATTGTTTCAGGCTATTGTCGCCATCAATTGTCAATGATTTGTAAATGAAATTCCAAATGGAGAATTTGTATAGATCCGAAAGTTTAGTTATTCGTAAATTTTTGAATGGATATTTTGTGTGAGCATTATATCCTAGATTCTTTACCGCTCTGATGGCTCTTTTTTGCAGAATAAAAATCATATTGGTTTTATTTTTATCAGTTCCGTGCCATGCTTCTATTCCGTATTGCAAGTATGGTGAAATGAGCGTTTGGTAGAGCATTTGTAAAGCTGTTTCAGGCAGGAAATTTTTCACTTTATTTAGGATTCCGATGGATTTGGATAATTTAGAACTAATATGAGCGATGTGCTCTCTGAAGGTCAGATGTTTATTAACTGTGATGCCCAGAAACTCACATGAGTTGGTTTCTTTGATTTCACCATCGCCAATTTTAATGCGTGGGAGAGATATATTTTTCTTATATGAGAATGTGATATATTTTGTTTTATCGATATTAAGGCTAATTTTATTTGCTTTAAGCCACAATGAAACCTTATGGAGTTCATTATTTATACTCTCCGCAATCATAGCGGGATGTTGGTTCGGAAGGACCGCAGAAAGCGTACTGTCATCGACAAAGAGTATGGATTTGAAGAATGATGTAGATTTAATAACATCATTGATAAAAATCAGAAATAGGAGAGACCCAATGATAGATCATTGTGGAACTCCATGGCTAATTGTCTGTGGGTTTGATTTTACGTCGTCAATGACAACGTATTGTTTCCGATTTGTTAGGTATGATCTGAACCAATCATGGGCAACCCCTCGTATGCCATAACAGTGTAGTTTCGAAAGCAATACTTTATGGTCCACACAGTCGAATGCTTTTCGAAAGTCAAGAAATACGGAGAAAATCAGCTTTTCTTCATCTATATTAGAATAGAGGTATTGTAAATGATTATATACAGCTTGTGTCGTCGATTTTTTAGAACGAAATCCGTATTGTTTGTCGTAGAGAAAAGATTTTTGTTCAAAATAAGAAACACTTTTCATACACAATTTTTTCGAATATTTTGCTAATGATTGGTAGTACAGAGATATGTCTATAATTATTGATGCAATTTTTATCACCATTTTCAAAAATAGGGGTCACTCTGGCAATTTTGAGAGTTGGAGAAGATACCTTGAAAAGTGATTGGTTGATAATATTAGATTTGCACGGTGCTATTACATCAGCTATAGCCTAAAGAACTTTACCCGATAATCGTTTTTCAGTAAGGAATACATAAAACTTCCACCGGTGTCAGGTGTTGCATCTAAAGACAAGCTGTCTAAAAATGTGCTGAGTATCCAGCATCAAGAGGCAGATTGTGATTCAGATCTTTGAGCGGCGTAAAAGATACCAGTCAATTAAAAAAACTTCTTATTATACTACTCACTAAAGTTCTTTGAAAATTCTACATTTGTGGCAGTTTGCATCCATTCAAATTTTTATGTTCAAAAGGTAATGTTATCTTTCACATATACATAGTAGTATCGAGGAATTATTTACACTCGAATGGAGATTTATGAGCATGAAATTTCACTTTATCACACGTATCAAATCATTTATACATGCTACTAAATAAGATTATCATTGGACTATGTGTAGATTTAATCCATAAAAAATATAGCAACAAAGTCCTTTTTCGCTCGTCCAAACGATTTTCATGAAAAGAAGTTACAATTTATCTTATCGACAGAGATGATAAATTTGCCTTGGCCAATTAATTTGAAGGGATGGGATAAATTTTATTGCTAATGAAGGAATGTATCTGTGTAATGTACTATGTACTCATATCAATTGTTTTCAAACGGAATCGTACATAAATACTCAGTGAATCGCGTTTGTATATTTCTCTTGAAGATTAAATCTACATAACTTCCAATAGTTCTCTTATGTATTCGCAGGTATATGATTTTATAGAAGTGATAAAATGAAATTTCAAATATGTAAATCTCTAAATGAGAGTGGAAATATCCCCGATACTGCTATGTGTAACATAAAATTACATTTTGAACATAAATATTGGAATGGATGCATCCTAACGTTAATGCAGAATTTAAAATAACTTCAATGAGTAGAACAATACTAAGTGAACTGGTTATATTATATGTTTGACTGGTATCTTTTACGCCGCTCAAAGATCTGAATCACACTCTGCCTCCTGATGCTGGATACTTAGCACATTATACGACAGCTTGTTTTCAGGTTGTAACACAGGCGAAAGTTGTATGTATTCCTCGCTAAAAGGAAAAATGATTGTCTTTCTCACCACATCCAATTGAAACATATTTAATGCAATAAACGCTCTAATTAATGAGTGATTGTGTCAATTCTTAACTCAACCTAAAGTTGGATTAATTTAAATTTGACTTGGATTAAATTGAACTTGACTGAGAGTAATCTGAACTTGACTTGGATTAATTCGAACTTGACTTGGATTTATTCGAAATTGACTTGGATTAAAACGAATTTGACTTCGATGAAAATGAACTTGACTTGGATTAATTTGAAGTGAAAAAGGTAGCGCTAACATTGACGCGCACGTGGTATCATACTTTAGGTTTAAAAGTGTTTTTAAGTCCTCACAACTCTAAAACTAAGGAGTTTTGGGCATTTAATCATTCGTGAAAATTGATTTATTTTGAGTTTTCAACCTACGGTGGAAATTTATCCGCAAAAAAAAAGGTAAATTGAAACGCTAGGTGTCTCCATCAATTTATAAATAAATATGTGTTTTTGTATTTAATTTCCCCTATGTTAATACAATCGGAATTAGCTTGATTGGATGGTATAATAAATACCATTCAAATGATGTGAAAAACCTAACATCTCCTCACTTTTGTTTATAAGTAAAAAATTTTGTTTGAAAATTGAATCTATTGTTGAGAAAATCCAGCTTATCGTGGAAAATGATTTTGCAAATTTGTTGAAAACTTTTTTGCTAATAATAATTTGAAATATAATATACAGTTGTTGCTTGCTTGGTTGGTGTGTCCGTCTGTGACGTTCATAAGGATGCTAATTTACCGTATCAGTGAAAAGAGTTTCACCAGCGCACAAGTGCAAAAATATTTTAATCGCGGTTACTATTAGGGTGGATCTATTTGTTTGTCATCTATATAAACAAATATCGGCATCTACGGATGCTTTATTTCCAATTGAAGCATGATACATATCACCTTTTACATTGGTTTTTCAAATGCCTTATAACTAACACCATGACGCCATGACGCTTTCCCCCGGTCAAAGACCGGTACCCATTTCAGACACCTGGGTAGAGTGGGGTATTGTGCTTACAATTGTTTCTCCTATACCCAACAGAGATAATCGCCACCAGCGCCGAGACTCGAACCCGGGTCTCCCGCACGGAGTCAGGTCCTATACACACACGGCTATGGCGAGCACATCTTGGGACTTTTTTAAGAAAACCATCGAATCTTGTAATTTTTGAAGAATCATGTACACTAGTAGATATATATTAGTAAAACTTGATTTTTACCATTCTATTGCCAATTTAAAAGTCGTTCGTAAATAAAGATCATAATATATACATGAGGATTCAAATGTGATTTAAACGCACTATACAACAAAAAATCAAGCTAAGAGTATAATACTCCATCAAAGTGTGCAAGTGCTCAACCCTCATCTATACAAGGAACCGAACTCCAACCCTCATCTTCAAGATGGCGCCTAACAAACGACGCAGTACTAACACCAACAGCAACAACAGCAGTGAGTTTCAGCCGAAGTTTGGTCAATGTCCTGACGTGTCTAGCCTAACGAAAGCGGCAAGGAAGTGGCTTCTGTACTAATAAAATACTTCGACTCGAGTGGTTTCTGTACTAATGATAAAATTTAATAGTGATCTAGATAAAATGCAAAATGAAAAAAGCAACTTTAAAACACTATTTGAAACAATTGCGGGAAGAGAAGCAGAGCACAAGGAAATTCTTGAAGAACAGAAAAAAACAATTGATAGCTTAGCTTCTCGTCTCGACCAGTTGGAAAAAAACGATCAGCGCCGAGAGATAGAAGACAAAAAATGCACTCTCGTCATTTCTGGAAGGGAACTACCGGAATCTCAAGCAAGCGAAATCTGTACAGAAACAGTCTGCCAGCTCCTGAAGGACAAAATCAAATTGGTTGACCTCTGCAATACTGACATCACATCAGCTACCAGAATGGGTAAAAAACCAGCAACTGGGAACATAGATCGAAGAAACATTGCATTTGAATCAAAACATTATAACAAGAAACGTGAAATTCCCACCGCCTGCCGAGAAAAGAAACCAAATTTCTTCATAAATGAATACCTGATACCTTCACGAGCTAACGCCATGTACATTCTGAGAATGGCCAAATGGAAATTCGATCCCGGAGAAAATAGGAATCCCGAGAACACACGATGGAAACATCTTCGTATCTCAACCCGGGAACCCAGACTCAAAACGCCGCCAGATTAACTCACCAGAAGAACTCCAGCAATACCTGATGCTACAACTGAACATGTCATCACAACAGGTCATGGGTGACTAGACTGGGCGAACACTTCAATTAAATATCATGTCAGTTTCACCTCAATTAGATATCAGTTAAACCTAAATCTTGACAAATATATAACAGATGTATATGTAAACATTTATGACAGCTGTATGTGAACTTCTGTAACAACTCAATCAGCAATCTTTACCCACCACCAATAATACTGTGAATTTTTTCTTCTTTTACCGCGAAAGCTGTTATTACGCGTAAACCATTTTAGCTGATTATATCATTGTCGTCATATCATTAAAACTTAGTAACTGTTGTATGTGAACTTATGAAACCGCCTTAAGCAATCTGTTTGCATCAATATTTGTGATATTGAACTCCAATATTATTCGCTCATGGACTGAATTTTGTGTGAACTCACGAAATCGCGTTAGATTTTCGACTCTATACTTTCTTACTTCATAAGCTAGTTTTTTATACAGGAATATCCCTTTAAACTTGACTCTGTATTTAGTTTATATGCTATATAATACCTACTTCTTACTGTTTACAAATTTAAAATGGCTGATCACGCTGATGTACTGGGTGAAATCGACCCAGATCTCAATCATTTGAACAGAATATATCCAAACCTAAACGACTCTGAAGACTGTAGATATACTAATATTTCAAAATTCAACGAAACTAAACGAATAACTCACTATGATTTCTCACTCCTGTGTTGGAACTGTAGGTCACTCTATTCAAAATTGGAAGAGATACAATGTACTATTACTGAACTTAAAAATAACCTAGACGTGATTAGCTTCACCGAACTCTGGCTAGATGGCTCGAGCAAAGACGTGATTCGATTTGAAAATTATCATAGTTTCCATTCGCTACGAAAAAACCAGCGAGGCGGAGGCATCAGTACATATATATCTAACCACTTAGACTCGAGAATCATAGCGGCTGCATCAATGAATCAGCATCATGTAGAATCACTCTTTGTAGAACTGTTTAGAGATGGTAAACGCATTGTGCTGGGAACGGTGTATAGGCCTCCTACAGCCTGTCCTATATCCTTTCTAAATGAACTAATTCGTATTATCTCTCAGTTCAACACGTCCTTATACAATGACATAATAATATGTGGTGACTTCAATTATGACCTACTGAAACATGAAAGCTGTGAACCAATCTCTACTTTCCTAACAGCCTTTCAGTCTCAATCTTTCCTTCCGATCATCACAAAGCCCACACGAATAACCTCGGAATCTGCAATGCTGCTTGACAATATCTTTATGACAGACCCAAGTGATTTTCTTTCTGGAATCATTACTTCTGACTTATCAGATCATTTTCCAGTCTTTCTTGTTAAGAAAAATGTCTATATTGCTTGCACCAAGCCACGGGCTGAAACTTACTCATATCGCAAAGTAACGAATCAAATTTAGAAGAAATGCGCACCGTTCTAGAAGAATCAATACCAACACTGCACATCTCTCAACTAAATAATGCACTTGGCGCCTCCTTAACTCTTGCTATAAACCGATTAACCCTGATAAAAAGGAAATTAAACATGTTGTTCAAGATAATGTAGCATACCATGAGAAAAAAGAAATTGCTAATCTCTTTAACGATTTCTTCGTAAACGTAGAAAAAACTATAGCTGATGGCATTCCAAGTGAACCAACTGATCACTTGGAATACATGGATCAAATTCGAGAACACAACTCCTTTTTCTTTACGCCTACCAACTCCTCCGATATAATTGCGTGCATAAACAACCTAAAAAATAAATCAAGTGGGTTACAAACCAGTACGTTTCCGACGCTAGTACTTAAAATTATTGCTGATATTGTAGCCCCGCTGATATCCAATCTCATTAACCAGTCTCTCTTACTAGGCACTTTTCCGAACTCCCTCAAAGTTGCTAGAGTAACCCCTATCTTTAAAAATGGTGAAAAAACCTGTGTAAACAATTATCGACCCATCTCCGTACTACCAATTATTAGCAAGGTATTCGAAAAAATTGTGTACAAAAAAGTGTACTCTTATTTTTAACAAAAATAATTTCTTTACGATAAACAATACGGCTTTCGCTCTAAAAAATCAACAACACAGGCTATAATAAATCATTTACAATTCCTCTATTCTAATATAGATGAAGGAATGCCTGTCTTCTCTGTATTTCTTGACTTTCGAAAAGCATTCGATTGTGTGGACCATAAAATATTACTCTCGAAACAACACTGTTATGGTATTCGAGGGGTTGCTCATGATTGGTTCAGATCCTACCTAACAAATCGGAAGCAATACGTTGTCATTGACGACGCAAAATCGGACCCACTGAAAATTAGCCATGGAGTTCCACAAGGATCTGTTCTTGGGCCTCTCCTATTCCTGATTTTTATAAATGATATTATTAAATCTACATCATTCTTCATATTCATACTTTTTGCCGATGACAGTACGCTTTTTGCTGTCCTTCCGAACCAAAATCCCGCTATGATTGCGGAGAGTATAAATAATGAACTTCATAAGGTTTCATTGTGGCTTGAAGCTAATAAAATTAGCCTTAATATCGATAAAACAAAATATATTACGTTCTCATACAAGAAAAATGTATCTCTCCCACGCATTAAAATTGGCGAAAGGGAAATCGAAGAAACCAACTCATGTAGATTTCTAGGCATCATAATAGATAAACATCTGACCTTCAAATAGCACATAGCTCATTTTAGTTCGAAATTATCAAAATCTATCGGAATCCTAGATAAAGTTAAAAATTTCCTGCCCGAAGAAGCTTTGAAAATGATATACCGAACGCTCATTTCTCCATACTTGCAATACGGAATAGAAGCTTGGCACGGAACTGATAAAAATAAAACCAATAAAATTTTTACGCTGCAAAAAAGAGCTATCAGAGCGGTAAAGAACCTAGAATATAACGCTCACACAAATGATTCATTCAAAAATTTACAAATACTTAAGCTTTCGGATCTCTACAATATCTCCGTTTGCAATTTCATTTACAAAACACTAAGAAATGATGGCGACAANATAACCGATCTTCAGTCTGTTCATAACCGTTTTATCGAATATATTGCTTGTTAAATAAAGCCGATTTGACCTATATTGTAGAATACAGCATTAAATGTCAATTATCACAGTGATCAGTCTATTGCGAAACTAGGTTAAGTGAATTAGGTTAAACATTATTGTACACCTTAGAATAATGTGATGGTAGGATGCCCTAGAAGTGGCTGAACTTGTTCGGGCCCACAGGTAGCTATACTCTAGTTTGACCATTGTACTAGCCTTAAGAAACATTCTTCCTCTGTATCATCTGTGGTAAATAAATTGTTTAGAATTGTTTAAATAATAACCATATGTACAGGTTGCAATACCTGCAAGCAGTAATATTCATCTAATAAATTGTGATTAGGTTGAGTCGGTGTTAGAGGCGCAAAATTCTAGAAAGGTGAAGTCGGAGTCGGAGTCGCAAAATTCTGGGAAGGTGGAGTCGGAGTCGCAAAATTTTGGAAAGGTGGAGTCGGAGTCGGAAAATTCCGAAAAGGTGGAGTCGGAGTCGGAGTCGCAAATTTATTCCTCCGACTCCGCAATCCTGCTTGGAAGGTCCAAAAATAGTATTGCAAAGAACTGTACATCTAAAGACGAAGGAAATAAATTTCGGCAAATGCAAATCTACCAGAAGTCTAAGTGTCAACAGCAAATCAGAAAAAAGATTCTGAAATTTGCTCGAGAACTCTGAGATTTGAATGTTAAAGATTGGAAGCATGTAATGTGGTCTGACTCCTGATTCACTTCTTTAACGGGACAGTCTGGGTAAAACTTTAAAGTCCGTCATTTACAGACGGATTTTTCTGAAATTTTCATGAGCGGTAACACTCCAATTAGCCGAACTCCAATCATATACCACCCTCCTGATTCTGGCAGCTGACGCAGCCTATCCTAAGACACTGCACGGTATGAGTAATCAGAGAAGCCGACTGTAGGTCACGGTATACCGTGCTGTAGGTATAACGAATAATTCATAAATTGATTTTAGATATTTGTTGCAATGTTTTTCGTTTTGCTTTTTGTAGCGTTCATTAACGATCTTTTTGCGTAATGCTTGTTGGGTAGTAGAACTCTCAACAGAGTGTGTTTGTGCGTTTAGTGTCGTGTAGGTCGTGTGTGTTTTGTGCTTTTGTATCTAAGTGGTGTGGTTGTGTTAAGAGTGTGTGTGCTCGAGAGTGTATGTGTCGTCGATAGGACGAACAGGAGGCTAAGGAGTTGATGAATAGCATACCCTCGCAGGCCCAGTGTAGGGGTCAGAAGTCAGGTCCTACAAGTGCCTGGGAGAAAGAACTTAGAAGGTTGTAAGATGCTCGCTTGTATTAACTTCGCGATTTGAACCTTCGGACCTCGATACATAAATTGTTAAAAGAAATACATGGGAAAATTTTGTAAAGGTTTTCTGAAAGGAGGTTGAGATCCCAACAGCCTCCAGCTATTGAGAAAACAGCCTCCAGGATATCCAATGGGAACAGTCACATTCATGTTAAGGCGAGGTGGGAACGAGTACCCACAAAACACTGGCAAGATGATTGAATCGTTCATCGGGTTAAGGAAAAAGCATACATCCACAAGCACATCTTGTGACTTAGAAAAACTCAGTTCAGCGTCAAACACCTAGGTGCGTGCCACAAGCGATTGCGTAAATAGCAGCTTATTATGTAGAAAAAACATTCTGAAAATTTTTTTAAATAGGTTGTCGTGCTTTATATCCGCGAAAAAATATTAACAAGAAATTGAAAATACATCAGTAAAGTTGATAGTAAACGAGTGTTTTTGTTTTGTTTCGGAAATTTTGGTAAGAGTATACAGGTCCCATTGCAGTCCAAGAAAAAGAAAATCCGAAGTGATTTGGAACTACGCTGGGAAGGGTAAGCTCATTAAAACAAAATTACAGTACTAGAAAATCACTGAAAAATTGGGTTGTTAAAAATTGATGCAATTTGAAATAATGTGGAAAATAGGAATCAATCAAATTTGCGGTAGAGTATGAGTTGATTTTTTCAACTGTTGCAGGATAGGAGGAGTTCAGGCTAAAAAAATTGGAACGATCATACTGACCAGCCTAGCATCCGTCTACGCTCGCGTAATGGAATAACACATTGAAAAATCGTTCGGATTAATGAACTGATGCCAATGAGAACTTTATAAGTGTTGTGGAATGGAGTGGTGTTAACGATACGCGGTGTCAGAGAGTGATGTGTCGGTGCCTGGCGTACACGCGCCTATTGTTGAGTAAATGCACCTAGTGGAATATGTAAATGTGATACTGATGTTTAAATGTGTAGTGGGGGGGGGGGGGTTGACCGGTCAATCATTGTAGGGATTTATCAGGAGGGCAGACGTAGGTACAAATTATCGCGTTAATAATTGATAACTGTGGCATTGGTTTCGGCACAAAATGCACAGTGCTTCGATGTCAAAGTTTTACTATAGCATTATTAGGATGTCCATTTTAGAATACAATTTTTTAAGATTAATGTGTGTGTGTTGGCCCAATTAATTATAAAATAGAAATCACACACGAAGAAAGTGAATTGGAAATCGCGAACATAAGTCTGGTCGTCGAACTCGGTGAGTACCGAATTTTTTTTTACGCATTGTAGTTTCTAACCAATTTATGTAATTGCTGTGTGTTCTCCCATTTTTAGTAGTAAATATTGTTATGTTTTTCATGTGTGGAGGTAAGCCATTCCTCAACCCTGAGCGTTAGATTCCCTTGTAGATGCAAATTAACGAGGGAGCTAACGTCTCATGACACAGGGTTTTCTGAAACCGTCACCAGATCAAGAACGAAAGTCATTACAAGGTCAAGATGGTTTCCAGTAATATGTTTACTCTTGAACAAGCTGAGTACATTTGGAAAAATTGCAGCAGTCTATTCATGCAGGGGTAAAACTTTGATGGGTACAAACTTTGACAGTACAAATTTCCTATGGCAAGTAAAATCAAATAAATACTTTTTCACGAGCACCAAATGTTTCAAAACTAGTCAATTGTTAGAACACTGAGGTTTAAAGTTTAACCTAGATATCCTCTTTATACATAATTTTGTAAGAAATAAAATAATGAGTAAAACGACTATCGTATGAATAGGTTTATTAAACGAACGTTACTATATTTATTATACTTTAAAATTTCTACCCCATGCCTCAATGAAGGTTGGTACCTCTTCTAAATAGATTGGTAGACACGATGTAAGAATCTAGCCTCGTTCACAACGTTATCTGTTGTGACCGTAATCCTTGTGACATCCGTCTCGTACTTCCCTGGGTGCAGTACAGTAAATCAATGATTTCATGCGGCCTCGGAGAAAGAAACCAACAGGTCGCAAGTCTGGAATTAACCCTCTACCGCCTCACGTTCCCCACATGGTACACTCAATAAAACTGCTCGTATATTTTATTTCTCGTCAAGTAGATGCTCTTATGTATTTTTTGAAGTTCACTGCCGAGTTGCAGTTCGTCTCTAATGTGATGTTGGAGACAACCTGATGCTAGAGCCACGTCTAATAACGGTGGTTATAATACCGGCAATATGAGTAGAAAAATTAGGCGGTAGAGGGTTAAGGGTTGATTCACACCATAGGTCCGGTCACGTTCCGTTCTTGATCCAGTCACGGTCTGGTCCAATATTGTTCAATGCATTTCAGTGCAAGCATTCACACTGGCAGTGTCGGTCAGGTCTCGTTCCAGTCACGCTCCGGTCGCGATACCGTCAAAAGATATTTTGATCGCAGCAAGAACGGAGTGAGACCTGACCGGCACTGGTAGTGTGAACTAACGAGGTCCGGTCCAGCCTGTAGCCTAACCAGCAGGATAATTATGATTTGTCTGCATTATAGAAAAATAGTGCACAAAAAAAAGATCCTTTTTTATGTTTTGTGTTTTTATTTTAATTCTTTCAGAGGTCTACTTAGTAGCTCAATCAATTAAGGCACTTCGGTTAGGTTAGGATAGGTTAGTATATGTTATCTTAGGATGGGTTAAGTTAGAAAAAGTTATGTTAGAATTTATTAGATAATGTAACCCGAATTTTTTCATGGGCCCACCTAGCTTATTGATGACATTGTCCGTAGAATTTCCACGGGTCCTGCTAGTCTTAATTAATCCTTAAATAGTTAGGAAACATTTGAGTCACGCCTTTTCTCTGAGTCAGTCTTTTTCTTGGTGTGATTGCTTCTCTGTTCGGCATTTTTTATTTTTTCATGCCATTTTCAATTTTTGATAGCATTTTTTCATGCTCTAGTGTTCATTCGAAATTTGTAAAAAAAAATTTCTCATCATGAATAAGATGAGGATTTAACATGTGGAACTCTCCTTCACTCTTTCAACTTTCTAGCATAGGATGAACCCACAATCTCTTCCCTCTTTGACTTCTATTTTCTTCTTCATCATCAAGTGCAATTCCTATCACTGTCAAATCGGATGAAGAAAAGTCACACGTACTTTGCCACTGATGATACTGAAGGGACTGCAGCGAGAACGGTCCGTGACCAGACCGAACATGTGAATGCCCAGGGCTAGGAACAAACGTGACTGGATCGAGAACGGAACGTGACCGGACCTATGGTGTGAACCAAGCCTAAAGATATATGCTACGGGTCCATTACGTTCTATCTATCTATTCTAAGATGAAAGGCGTCGTTCAGAAACTGGCGCGCTTTCTTGTTGTAGTAGAAGACCGCTACTCCGTCGCGCAGAAACCACAGTCGACGGCAAATATCTAGAGGCCCATTCTTCTGTACTTGAGCAATATGTCTCTTAAAAACGTGACAGAACTTCGTCTATTTACAGGGGACGATAACCGAGATCATCCTACAACAAGATAGTCGCCAAAATACCAGCCCACACACTGACACTAAACCAATGTCGGTAGTTGAACCGATGCATTTCATGAAGATTATTCTGTCGACAGTTGTGAAAGTTGTGCGTGTTGAATGTTCCGCTAAGTGTAAAATTCAATTCAAGAAATGTTCAGCGTCCTCTTCTTGATTCAGGCACCAACGTGCAAACTATACGCGAAGGATGTAGTAGATCGGGTGTCTGAACTCTCTGAAAATAGTAGGGATATGTGTAGATTGTCGTCAGTGAGAACATGTCCAATGTCGACGTGGTTTGGTATTCTTAAAAACACGCACTG
>JACJUY010006369.1:41194-51719 GCA_014220935.1 Platorchestia sp. MABIK | reverse complement strand
CGTGTGTGTGTGATGGAGCGGTGAATGTGTTGGTGTTGAGAGATGTCATGCGCGTGTTGTGGTGCTGGGAACGTGAGGGTAGATGTGTCGTGTGTGTGTGTGTGATGGCGCTATGAAAAAAAGAACTATCAAGGTGTGAAATTTTGGTACATGTTTTTAGAAATGTAAAAAAGTACTGCCTTTTCTATTGATTTTCCAGCCATTCGTCAGTGCTTTATTTTTAGTTGCTTCTCGCTTTTCTTCATTTGACGAGTGAAGAAATCGATGAATGACATGAAAATAGCCGCGCTTGTGATTCAGACAGTCTCTTCTTCTTCTTCTTCGTAATACTAAGAAAAGAATTTATGTGTAAATTTCAAAATGAAAATTTACTGGTGGCTGCCAGCCACTTGTACATTATTATGCATAAATAATAAAAATCCCTAAGGGGAATTGAACTTAAAAATGTAAAGAAAAACTATAGAACCTTCGTATGTAAAATGTAAAACAGGGTGTCCCAAAAATTTGTACTCATCCTTCAGCTGAAATTACTCATTTTTGTTTGTTTCAGGAGCAGTTAAGTTTTATTTTATGATAATTCACGTTCTAACTTGCAATGTTCCTTGCTTTGATTTAACTTATTAGACTTATAAAGTAAAATACACGAGTACAGGGTATTCAAAGAGTGAGTACATTTCTAACACACCCTGTAGAGTTGAAGGCTGTTTTGAAGTTACAACAACCCTTTACCAGATCTTGACAAATTACTATGATTACACATTAATGCTTACACATTATTCCTTTGAAAATCTATGAAAAACATGTGAACGAGAAGGCCATAAATATGATATGATGGAGGAGGTTCTGGCTGTGCTCAGAAAAAAACGAACTGTGAACAAAGCACCTCGTCCATCTTTCTTTCCAGGCTCAGGCGATGATCAGGTCGGTGCATCATAAAGATTTTCTCTGAGGACTTCTAAATGCGTTCGTAAGTCAATGGAGATGAAAATGTCATTATTGAGGCAGTAGTAAATGATGTGTAAAGAGCAGTGTCCATTTAAGACCCCACACAGTTGTATTACGCCTGCTATTACTCTAAATTGCATTTTATTTCGTAAAATGGACTAAATAACAACTTTTTTACCTTGCTGGTAGTCTTGAAGTATAATATGAAAGTGTGGGGAATTTTGGTGAAAACTGTAAATTGGGATTTTTCAAGATTTCATTGTCTTCTCGACGACCGTTGATGTATTTAGTAGTCGTTAATATGAAATTGTTGCAACATCTATAACCAACAACTTTTGATAAACTATGACATTACACTACGGAGGAAATACCTTATTATTAATGGCATTAATAATAGCAACATTAATATTAACAAAACATTTCATTAATATGAATGATCACATAATTTATACATAAAAAGCGACAGTGTTATTGAGTACCAACAATTCATGATCATTTCATTTGTGTCAACAAATATTTTATCCAAATGGCAATAAAAACTCTATACAAGTATAAATGAAAACTTCATCTAAATATTAATAAACGCTCTATCTAAACATCAAAAAATACTCTTTCTAAACATTAATAAATCCTATTTCTAAATATCATTAAATCCTTCATCTAAAAATCAATGAATTCTTTTTCAAAACATCAATAAAACCTGTATCTAAATATCAATACATGCATATCTAAATATCAACAAATACTCAATATAAATATGAGGTAAAAAGCTGGATATACAAAAACGAGGGTTGAGTAGAGAAGTTCGTGTACTTCTGCCAAGAAATAAAAACGAACGTGACTAGGAACAACGGAAAAAGGAGGCTGAAGAGACAAAGGGAAAGCTGATATTTGAGAACACGAGGAAGGCTAGATCTGCAGTTGAGGCAACTCTGTCTGGCTGAGTGTTGCCGCAAAAATTCCTTTTTGAAATTTCTCTGTTTTATGGATAAGAGAATTTTTTCGAATGAAAGTAAATTCAGATGTTGAGATGAAGACTCAGCTGTCTTTTTCTAAAGGTTGGGAGCTTTAGTCGTTTTGACATGCGGAACATCGTAATCCTAACGAATGCAAATAGATGCAGATGCTTCTTTCAGTGCAGACTAAAGAGGTTGACTTCATATGATATAGGCGGTAAACAAAGCCTTAAAGCTAACTTTTTGGTGGCTTGAGCAACACAACAGTCTGTGGCAAATCCCCACATGAGTTGCTTAGGTCGTGTCTTTCACTTCTGCGGAAATAACTTTCACCCTCTGTGTCGTCAGGGTGAAAATAACAGATCCTGAATTGGAGAAAGAGCGGTGGAAATAGTAGGCTTGATTATCTTAATTTTTAAGGTAGTAAATTAAGACAAGATTTCAACAAATTGATACGTTGGTTGAAAAGTAATCACGTAGCTCGTCGATACCATGCAACAGGTCGATATCATACACCAAGTTTATACCAGTGCGTCAAATTTATTGCCAGTACTACAGGGCTTTTTCTCTCGCCTTTCGCTCCCTTCAACGAAAGACTTTACGTCTGCCACGATACATGAATTTCTTCCTGTTGAAGTAAATTGATTTTGGGCAACAGATGCCTGGATACGCGCCCCTCTCTTGAGTGACGCAGCCCATCTGAGGGTGAAAGACCCTCTTTGCTGGGGACGCCAACAACTTTCTTTTGAACTTTCCGAATTTTTTTACTCTTTCATCGTAGAGTTACCCTATTTTTGTTGAAACTTGTCCCTCGGCTTTCACACTACTCTTGTGGAATTGGAGTAAAAAAATGGAAATGATGCACAAATGGAAATATTCTTTGGTATCGAGGAAAAATACGTGTCTTTTTGGTGTTTTTATGGACGAGTGAAGCTAAGTTCGCTTCCCTCTAATTGTGAGTGAAATGTATTTTATTCTTTTCAGTAGTGCAGTCATTATAGAAATCCATAAAACAAAGTTCATCTAATTATTTTTCACTTGCCGTTTAAAATTGCTATTTCAAGTCAAGATTTAATTGCTCTTACAATTTGCTATAATAAAGTATAATGAACTATGAAAATAGCAAATGATTTTAAACTATATAACCAGGAGGTAATTTTATACCGTCTAAACTATTTCAAACCCGGGAGCAAATCTCACCAGAATTTTAGAACAGAGGATGAAAATGTCTCAAAGTTTCGGGCAAGGCAGACCGCGGTGTTGTTCTTAACATTCTAAATAATTGTAATCGAATGAAAACCTGAGTACCTTGAATGTCTGACGCAGTCATTTCCAAGATGGAGACCTCGTTAATTTCCCTGCCCAATTTAGCAGCAGCAGAAAACCAATCGTGCCTCGTCATGTCAAAGTAGTTCCGTGCTGCATGAGACCAAAGACAATTTGTGGGCGCATTTGGGCATGCATTTGCAAGGGCAATGAGCAATTTTCATAGGCGTTGGTAGCACATTACAGGCTTTATCTCATTAAGCAGATGGTTTCAGTAATGAGAAGGCGGAAGCCAGCGCCATTTGTCAGACGGGTCCTCTTGCTTGCTATAGTGGCCGCAACTCTCACTTCGCAGTGTTCCGCACAACTAATGCTAACTCATGTTAATTCTTCACAAATAAGACGGGACCAAGAAGTTAGTGCTTATTTATGCGGATCTCGCTTGAAGAATAATGTTTCCAGAGAATAAAGGCTTGATCAAAAAGTTCGCAGGCAAAGGATTAGCTAAATGGTTCCTTTGCGTGGACCGTAAAAAAGAAGAACTGGAGGGTTTTCATGTTGCCTTTCTTATGGAATGAAGCAGTTTCTTGGAGTTAGACTGTTAACCCTAGTATAGAATTATTTCTGACTGTCAATTATTTCAGATGTAACTGGCAATGTTCAATGCACTGGAGCTGCTCGTGAGGGTAAAATTATTTTCATTTCACGTTTATTGCGTGAGAAATGTGCCGAGTTGAGACATTTTTATACAATTTAGAACACTCATTTTAATTCATAGGCGAATAAAAAAATTTAATTGGATCGCAGTCTCCTCATTTCAGCCCGTTGAAAGAAATGGAATATAAATTGAGCACTATTAGAAGGCAATTCTGAGAACACATTTTGAAATGAATTTCAAGTGACGGATTACACTACTTAGGGGGAAAATTTCTGCTATAAGTTCCTATTAAGCCATTTCTATTGAAAATTTTCCGATCTTTCTTTGAATGATGCTTGTTTCTCTCGATTTAAGCGTTGTGCCACCTTAATAGTTATGCATTTATCGATGTGTTAACAGTGGTTTAATTTTAGAAATTACTTGTTTTTTAGGTACTGAAAAAAGGAGATTCAGTAAAGTGTTTGCTTCTAAAAAAATCCACTACAACCGATTCATCAGGATTCAGTTTCGTTTAGAACACGACAGTTATTTGCATTTTATTGGTATCCTCAGATTATTCGGCATAGCGATTGGCAGAATTGAGTTTTGATGATAGAATTTTATCTATTTTGCCATTTTTAACGTAGACTTTTGTCACTCTATTGGTGCCCAATCAACTAAACATTACACAATTTGTACGAGACACCAAAGCTTAGTTTGCTATATTCTTATATGACATTTTTCCCATTGACCCGATTTTCTTTGAACGTATCACTTCACTTTTACCCTTCCCTTCACATTCACTCGTCACTTCACTGATTAGGAGCACATACATTGATGAGGTGCTCTCTAAATTCATTCTTTATCATTCAATTGAGAGTCTTTCCTTCAAGTATTTTGTACATCTTCGTAGATAATTCAAGGTTTTCGCTTAATTTTTGCCATTGCTTTGGCACCAGTAGGAAATGGTGTGTGCCAATGGTGTCTTGCGTTGACGATCGAGGTTCTCTCAAGTCTACTACTTGAGAGTCTACTTCTACTACACGGTGTGCTGTTTCAACACGAATATTTTATTAATTCATGTAAGACGGCTAGTTTAGGTTTAAGGAGACAGGAACTGGGTAAATGTTTAGATGTTTTGTAATACGTTTTATCCTTGTTTTCTTAAGTCTTTTTAATTACTCCTGAGGATATTCAAATTACTGAGGACTTCAGCCAAGTAAATTTTTTTCTGAACGTTTGCGTTAAAGCTTCAAACTGTTGAATGTATTCGAGGGAGCAAATTTTTTTTCTGAACGTTTGCGTGAAGTTTGCATGGAAGGCGTGCCACTGATTTTATTTGAAGCTATTCGTAGTTTTCATGTAGCTGCAGTTCTTTAGCCTCTTTCGGGTTCTCCTACAAATGCACGCAGTCTTCATTTCGTGGAGTCGAGCGTATTTTGCTATCACTTGGACTTTTTTATTTAAACTCAAATCGTTGCCAAGAGCTACACTTTCATTTTTTGAAAAGAGGTTAGCACATCTTCGAGCTACAGAAAACAATGTTTTTATTTTCGTGGATAAAGTGTAAGGTCTATAAAAAATAAAACTGTAGTCAATAAAGATTTTTAAAACTTACGGTGAATTTGAAACAGTAAACCTCAAGGCTTTTGACCTTTTGTTTCATTCGGCATTTGCTTATTTTGAAACAATGATAGTGATTATATAGCATTATATTATTCTCAGCATAAAAATTGTTTTTCGTAAATATTTCAAAGAAAAATCCTTTTACTTGATTATAAGTAACCGTTTCACCTGAGATGCCTTTACTACGGAAAAAGAATATATGTTCAAATGATCAATACGGGATAAAACTCGTTTATTTTTTATTTGAATTGTATTCATCCCAATAGATTAGTAAGAAAGGCATGTTTGGTGCATATCATGATCCAAATTAAATTCACATGAAAGTTTTTGGAAGAAACAATTGAAAAGGTAGTTAAATACTGGGAGTGTTTACCGTAGACTATTCTTTTTTCCTTCGGTTTAATGAATATACTAGGTAACTTGACTAAACTAAATAACACGAACGAACTTGATCACTTGAATTAAATTGATAACTTAAATAAACTGAGTAACATTAATAAACTTGATAACTCAAATTAACTTGATAATTCGAGTAAACTTAATAACTCGAATTAAATTGATACCTAGAATAGACTTGATAACTCGAGTAAACTTGATAACTTGATTAGACCTGATAACTCAAGAAAACTTAATAACTCAAATTAAATTAATAACTAGAATGAACTTGATAACTCGAGTAAAATGGATAACTTGAATAGACCTGTAACTTAAGAAAACTTAATAACTTCAACTCTTTGGCGAAACTGTCAAGTAAATTTTTGGTATCAGATTAAATTTTCCTACGAAGTAAATGACAACCTGCAGGGCATTATTTTCAGCGGAAGTGAACATTTCACTTACACGTATTTTCCTCCCGAGCAGCGGGATCTGATGAGCTTGACACGTTGACAACGTAATGGGACATCCAGTGATCTCTTAAGAACTTCAGACTAATTACTAACTGAATTCATATTTGAACAGACTTATTACTAACTGAACTAAACAACCATCAAGCATTAAAAAGCGAAAAAATTGGGAATGATCGATTAATATAACCTTACATGAGCATCACAGGCACAGAGGTACACGTAGAGTGAATGTCGTGAGTCGCTCGGCTGAAAATTAAACATGAACTGAGAATGGAACTTACCTTCAGATTCCCAAGGTATTTTAAAACTGTTATATTCTCGCTAACAGTTTATTACATCGATCTTGCGCTTTAGTTTAATTTTTGTTCATGAGAAGAACCTCCAACACTAAAAATCTGTTTTTGCATGGAAAAGTTAGTTCATAAAACTGATCGCAATTTAGCAAAAGTTGAACGAACACACTACACCTGAAACTTTCATGGAGAACTTTGAAAAAAACTTTCAAGAGGAGTTGGCTGAATGAATTTTTATCTGCGAAATGAGATGGGCAAGTGATGGTTAAATGCGACTCTGGTTTTAATCATATCAACCAAGAATGCAACATTAATTTTACTTGCTTAGAATTAACTAGAATAGTTTAGTGACGTCTAAGTCGTTCTAACTGTGCGGAAAACAAAACTCATTAAAACACTTAGCAGTAGAAAGAGCAACGATTTAAACATTATATACGTCAGACACGTAGAAATTTGACAACTTGTTTCGAAAAGCTTTCAAAGAGCAAGAAAGGGGATGCTTATGATCCAATATTTAGCAAAGATATTTCTGTACACGATATTGTAAAACGATAATCACACATGTTTGTAGAATTTCATTCTCTATCCTCTATTCAAATGTGTCTCTAGTTTTAACCCAAATTTCCATTCAACACAGGAACGCCTGTAGTGAGCACCTGCAAATGAGTTTTAGTCAGAACCAAATGCTATTTATTTAGCTGCTGAAATCATCGAATGCTGTCCTATATTACAGTTTAACCGAGCATACTGAGGAAGGAACAGCGGCATTCAGGTCACTGTGGAGCTGAATCCCACATCACGATAAATGTTTGCGCACTTTGTTGTGGACAGATGAACAAGTACAATCGGTGCTCACTGAAGCCGAACAAGCGCGTTAAATATTAGAGTATCGGAATAACCTGCTGCCCAGTGAACTAATTCGTGATAACATATACTCAATTCCATATTTTGTTGCTCAAAGTTTTTTTTATTCACTTCTTACCAGAAAAGTAAACAGCCTAATATGATTTGGAAATAATTTTCTCTCTCATTAAGGTGCAATTTTCTATGATTTTTGGAAGGCAATCAAATTTACTCTGCAAAATCATCAAAAATCATCAAATCAATTGCAGCTTGGTACTACACGGCGGTATCGGAGATACCAATTTTTGAAAGCAGTTCTGCGATTGTTACAATAATTACAGTTAGCTATTGTTGCAATAACTGCAGCTAGCTCTTGATGCAATAACTGCAGCTAGCTCTTGATGCAATAACTGCAGCTAGCTCTTGTTGCAATAATTGTAGGTAGCTCTTGTTGCAATAATTGCAGCTAGCTATTGTTGAAATAATTGTAGGTAGCTCTTGTTGCAATAATTGCAGCTAGCTCTTGTTGCAATAACTGCAGATATTTCTTGTTGTAATAATTGCACTTAGCCGTTGTTTCAATAATTGCAGCTAGCTGGTGTTGTAATAGTTTCAGCTAGCTCCTGTTGCAATAATTTTTCAGTTAGCTCTTGCTGCAATAATTACAGCTAGCTCTTGCTGCAATAATCGGAGCCAGCTCTACCTGAGGCAAGTATTGGAAGACCTCCTGCGTCCATGATATAGAGGCTTCACGGGCAGCTTTACTGGGCAGCGGAAACAAGATTTGAGAATCAGCTTTGGGCTGTCAAGGCACTTCTGAGCTGCACTAGCCGCTCGGCTCAGCGCAGGATTGGGCCGGAACAATTTCAGAGCAGCTCAAAGAGATCCAGTTCCGAGTTTGCAGCCTGCAGCGTAAAGAGTTTTTTTGATGAAGAAATTCTCGAACTTTCTGGAGTGCGACCAAACTTTCTGCATCCACTGGAGTTTGGAAAAGTGAAGGGTTTTGAATTTATGCCGTTCCGTAGAAATGTTTTGAAGCAAAATGAATTTGAAGTGAACCGTAGTTCTGCTGGAGGCCAGCACTAATTGAAAATATGAATTCGTTTTTCACTAAAGCTAGTCAAATAAAACTAGAACTTTGCATATGGTTTATTTTTTTAATGCAAAGTAAAACCTTTCTCGGATGTCATGCACCGTCAATACTCACATTGCCTAATGTATTCATTCAAAGAGTTATTATCTTTAAATCACAGTTAATCACTTGCGTTCTATTTTTCACATGTCGAGTTTCACTAAATAATTACATGGTTATTTTTTAGGTTATATGTTGAGTAGCAGAGTTCAATTGTATTTCAATCAATACTAAAAACGTGGCTAAAGAGTTGTGGTGTAAATGGTATTAACATTTCCATTTCGTGATATTGGTGCAAACCCTTACTTATGGCAGAAACTAGAAGCTTTTGTCGTGTTGTGATCTTTTATTTACAGTAGTTGTGAATTTTTATTTCGAACGATAAACAGAGTGTAAGTGACATTTTTTTATTGGAGCTCGTAAATTCATGCATTTTCCAAGAACTCTGTATAAATCAAGAGCTCTCTCTGAAATTGCTTTTTGAATTACAACCATTTCAAGTCAAACATGAACGCACCAATATGTTGCGTTCATAAATAAATTGCATAATCTTTCTAAAAACCAAAATCTTTAGCACGTGGACGCATAAGGGATAACGATTTCCGCGGAAGGCACACACACGCCCACACACACACGCCCACACACACATGAGAAGCTGCTTTCACCTGTTAAAAAGCTAGCAACAACGCCCCACATGCACAAACACACACCCACAAACACTCACACAGACAAATCCTCACACACATAAATACACACACACAAATACTCACACACACGCGCACACACACACACACACACATGAGAAGCTGCTGTCGCCGGTACAAAAGCTAGCAACAACGCCCCACACACACAAACACATACACACACACAAACACACACAAACACACACACACAAACACAAACCTGGGATTCCTGGGATGTAGTTCGGGCCTGACAGGCCCGGGCCATGCTGGTGCACCGCCCCTCAACGACGACTCGCCGCTACATTTCCTCCACTCGCAGCTGCGCCACCTGCTCCAGGAGGCTGTTGCACGCCGCAGGCTGGTAGTAATAAGGAGTCGGAGGTCGATCCGGGACCGACGCCAGGAACTTATCCAATCTTGACTTGAAGGTAGCCAGCTTCCCACGGGACTCCCTCAGTTCGATTGGGAGGCAGTTGAAAAGTCTTGGACCAAAAACGGAAAAAGATCTTTCATGGCGCGTCCTCACGCTGGCTAGAGACCTGTTGTTGAACGGCAGGATGACGCATAACCTCCCCAATCGGGCATGCTGTCGAATTCTGAATGCCAGACTCGGGTCAACAAAGTTCGGTACCAGTCCCTCCAGCATCTTCCAGGTGTAAATTATTAAATAATGCTCACGTCGTCGCTGCAGGGAGAACAGTGATAGCCTCTGGAGCCTCTCCCAGTAATTAAACCGCTCCATTCCGACGATTTTCGACGTGAAAGTTCTCTGGATTGCTTCCACTCTTTGGATCTCCCTCGTCGCAATTGGACTCCACAACTGGCAGCAATATTCGGCCAAGGGCAAAATCAGTGCCCTATACAAAGTCATCATGGCCGCTGTTTCCCGGGCACAGAAAGTCCGGAGGATCCATCCGAGTTGGCCTCGACACATTTTTTGAGACCGAGTCTATGTGCTTTGTGAAGCTTCCCCCGTCCTCTACGATCACGCCCAAATCCCTGATCGATGATCTCTTCTCCACAACCACCCCACCAGCAGTTGTGTAGGAGAAGGTGTCATCAGGATGGTGACCGCAACGAAGGAGCTCGAATTTGCTCTCATTGAAGCACATGTTGTTCTCCTCGGCCCACTCATAGATCTTGTTTAGGTCCTGCTGAAGGGCCTCGCAATCTTGCCTGCTGACCACTTCCTTAAAACTCTCGTGTCATCCGCAAAGGATGAGGCGCAGGAGTGGAGTAATCCGATGTCAATATCACCGATATGGACCAAGAACAGAAGTGGTCCAAGCACCGAGC
>JACJUY010006369.1:7531-36424 GCA_014220935.1 Platorchestia sp. MABIK | reverse complement strand
TAGAAATTTTGAATATAATAATAATAAAGATATGAATAAGACTTCTCATTGTGTATTTTTTACTCCCATGAATATATTGAAAACTGAAATCGTTTCCTAAAATAATCACGTCATTGAATCTTTTCAAAGGCACAATAAATTGTTATTATGCAGCTTATATTTTGAATTGTGTCGCAAACTAGAGCGACATTGAAGTGCAGTTTTCAGTCTCCCCATTAATTGACACCGATGGCGCACACGAGTTGAATTAGGATTTCAGACGCTTGGGTTTCATCATTATTTATTAGAATTTATGTTCTCATCCTAGTGTCATCAATTTTACGCTATATTTATTTTATGTTGTGTTTATATTTTGATCCTGGCTTCATCAGTTTTATACTCTATTTTATTTTATATTATCTTTTTCACATCCTCAACGTGGCTTCATAAATTTCATGTTACATTTTATATTTTATTTTATGTTATCTTTTTCACATTCTCAACCTGGCTTCATTAATTTCATGTTACATTTTATATTTTATTCTATATTATCTTTTTCACATTCTCAACCTGGCTTCATTAATTTCATGTTACATTTTATATTTTATTTTATATTATCTTTTTCACATTCTCAACCTGGCTTCATTAATTTCATGTTACATTTTATATTTTATTTTATATTATCTTTTTCACATTCTCAACCTGGCTTCATTAATTTCATGTTACATTTTATATTTTATTCTATATTATATCTTTCATATCCTCAACCTGGCTTCATTAATTTCATGTTACATTTTATATTTTATTCTATATTATATCTTTCATATCCTCAACCTGGCTTCATTAATTTCATGTTACATTTTATATTTTATTCTATATTATCTTTTTCACATCCTCAACCTGGCTTCATTAATTTTATGTTATATTTTATTTTCTCAATCTCGCTTCATCGATTTTAATGTTAAATGAAATTAATCAATTTTCAGTGCTTGAGATCAGTGAGCAGAAAGCTTTATAACTAAAAATTAAGAAAAAAAGCTAAGATTAGAAACCTGCAAACAAAACGTAATCCGCAACCCCAAAGAGTATTTCTCCTTTTAACTTTTTCCACAATCCCACTCTGACTTTCGCATTCAGACACGCGGTCGCAATCTTTTATTCATTACCCGAGTACTGGAGTCGGGCCTCAGTAACTTCGTCTCTCGTTTCTGCGTTTATTGTCCCCTTGTCTCGCCAAATTCCGTCCCTGTGGGCAGAGTCTGACCCAATTGTGAACCAAATCTCGTCCTCTACTCTGCATTCCTTCTTAAATTATGCCCCTATCTAGAGTGCCTGAGTCTCTCAAATCTGAACCGTCGCAATGTAATGCAACTGATGAAATTAAAATGGCTTTAATGATAGGATGCCCTAGAAGTCGCTAAACTTATTCGAGCCCACATGTAGCTACACTCAAATGTGTCCATTTAATTATACTTAATTAAGATATAATCTATTGCTGTAACACTTGTGGTTAATAAATTGTTTACATTGTTTAAACGCAATAAAAATAGGCCATCACCGAACATCAGAGCACAAAATTCAACTCTCTAATAAGGCATTACTATTTTAAAATTTCTAATTTATTTTATTCCAGTCTTCCTAACGGAACTGCATTGTAACACAAATTTTTCCGCATATGTGTAGTTCAGAGTGTTCGAGCAATGGCTGGGATAGGTTAATTTTGATGAATCCAGTATTAATCCAGCTCATATTTCTGTGTAGTCGGAATACATGTAGCTTAGGTTCGGCACAAATCAATACATTGCGATAGTAGTTCTGACAACAGCTAATCGATGAAGGACACTAACAGTTCAGAGTAGTAATTACTATGCGAGTGCTCTTACTGTACTGTACACACGTGTACCAAATTGAGCCGGTAGAGGCCAATAGTTCCCGCTAGTCGCCTCTTGAATTTTGGTGCCGCTCAATGGAGTTCACTGACGGAATAGCAGCAGAGACGCGTGTAGCCGCTGTGCTAGATGCTGCTGCGAATGTTAACATGGTGTCCGTGGAGCTGTACAGCCACAGTCGAGTCTCTCTCATGGTACTGCACCGAATGTATTCAAGAAGATTACTGTCAAAGTGTATTCAGGCCTCGATGAAAAGAATATAACGATCCAAAAAACGAGAGGAACACGAACTAATGAGAGGGCCATTACGGGAATCAGATAAGAACACGCAATTACAGCACGCTCTATTCTACGTATCGAGTGACATACTAGAATTTTTACATTCCTTTCCTCCGTAAAGGCTGGAAAATAAATATAAATGAAAATTCCAAGTCATTTTTCGGGATTGTAGACAAATTTGTCCATAATTCTATAACTTATAATGAATTAAAGTTTTTAAAGCACATCAATTACCAAATTGATGACGTCAGAGACAGTAACTTTGGAGTCACGAGTACACAGCTGTCAATGCACTCCTAAATTTTCACCAACTTTTTGGGTACTTATAAACCATCATTCTCAACTGATCATAAAACTACAATTATCTTGTTAGTTTGCTTTATGGCTTGTTTACTTGCTTGCTTTCTCGCTTGAGTGCTTGATAGTTTGTTTGCTTGCTTAATGGATAACTTACCTGATTGGTCATTATCCTCCAGGCTCTGCTCACAGTCATCGCAGAGCGTGAGATTCAACACTCTAAATATGATAGTGAATTGCTAAAAAATTTAAGTTCCCGCCTGCAGAGGATGTGGTTTTGTTCAAGCACTAGAGATATAATATAGTATACTGTAAACTTCCGTATTACGAAAACTATTTCCCACAAATAAGTTGTATAAGTATCGTCATCGTACAGGTCACATATGCATATGTTACCGAAGCTGGCTTAACAGATTTGTGGTTGTGTATATATATTTGGGTTTTTATTGATCCTCACACATAAATATAGCATCAAATAATATCTTTTTACATCATTACACCTCACTTCCAGTACTTATGACAACCCACACATCGCAGATGTGCCTCATGTAAAAATTGTGTTATTGAAATAAATTTAACAATCAATGATTTGTTAAGCAACAAATGATTTCAGTGACATAGATGAATGATTTTTAAAAGCCCCTGATTTTAAATGGTGAGGCTGAACTCTTTTTGTGCGATGTAAACCGAAATGAATGTGACGCAAACTAGCGCACCACTAGAAAGGAAAACAATGGTTTGAGTCAATGTTTTTGACACTTTTTTATCCTGCCGCTAAAAGTTCCTACCACCTTAAATTTGACACCGAAATACGTTCAATTAAAGTTCTTACTTGCAAACTTCACCGTTTAACACTGGAATACGTTTAATTGAAGTCCTTACTTGCAATCTTTACCATTTAACAAAGGAATACGCTCAATTAACGTTTGTACTCACAAACTTAATAATTTGGCACGGGAATACGTTCAATTAAAGTCCTTACTCGCATGTTTGTTCCTAAATCCCGTCGTTTGCGAATTGAGACCCAATCTGCGAAGCGTAATCTCCCCTCTGGAGACAAACTTAAAATTTATAAAAAGCGTTAAATAATTGATATGCTAATCAGGCACACTTTCTGCGGTACAGCTAAATATTAAATGAAGGAGAGAAAATCATTCGACGTTTTCCCTCTAATGCTCTCAGTCCCGCATGATAACAACAGGAATGCTGAACAGTGACTAAATTCTACTTAGTTAATTAAAGCTGAAGCTGATAAATTCATCCGCCTCTGCCCAAGCTTAATTACGATGGCAACGTTATTTTCGGTGACAACTGGATCTTGTCCAAATTCTTTTCGTATTTTTTCGACCTAGCATTGTTTTTTTCCCCTTTATACCTGTGAGCTTTCACCTCCTATGCGTGAGAGTGACTTGCTATGGATGAAAATAACCTGCTTTGGATGAGGGTGACCTGCTATTGATGAGGGTGACCTGCTATTGATGAGGGTGACCTGCTATTGATGAGGGTGACCTGCTATTGATGAGGGTGACCTGCTATTGATGAGGGTGACCTGCTATTGATGAGGGTGACCTGCCATGGATGAGAATTGGTTTAATACAAACTGGCACATACACCGCGATGTCAATTTTTGCACAAAATGACTTACGGTGGTTTACGAGTAATTTCTTAAGACAAGAATAGTACATACCAGGAAAACTTAGGAGTGGCAACTTTGTTTTATATGTGTGCATTAGTGAGAATTATAACCCTCAACGACTGCACCTCCCTTTCAAGTTCAAGTTTAAAGTCTCGAATTCGTTTTCCGATAAGCTTAACTCCTTTTCAGTGGTGTCGCCATTGCCGGAACTTTGTTTCCTCGCGTCCTGCAATTCTTGCTTATTTTTTGTTTATTCTGTGCTAATCTTCACCTTGTTAATTTTCATCTTTAATAAGTGTTCAATTGTTAGAATGGTTTTATGGAAATTGATCTTCAACTTCTGAATGAAAGGGATTAGAGCGAGTAAGTTAAGTGCCAACTCAATGAGTTGGAGAGTTCCCCTTTTATCCTCTTCTTCACATCTTTTCCGTTTTCTACGATCACCGAAGAAACTGCATATTCTTTGATAAAAAACAGCTGGTGCTGAACAGGAATCGAACCAGGGTCTTTCCATCCCAAGTGAAATGCTTTGCATTTGAACTACGAAGAAAGCCGGCCGGTATCTTTAACTCTGTAGCTGCTGAGTCATATCAAAAAACTTAGAGTAGTTCAAGCGCTTTTGAGTCAAGTATTTAACATTCCCTTTGTAAATATACTACTGAGACCCTGAGAGGTTTTTAATCAATTTAGAAAATGGAGAGTAGATCTATGACTGAAGAAATTTATTTTTCAACATTTAAGCACCTCGTTCAATAACTGCCCCATCATGTAAGGTAAGTCTGTAGTGAAACAGAATTTGAACATTATTTATACACCAGTGCGCACGACCCGTCGGAAATGACGGGATTCGATATTTTCCTTATATCAATCTTCTAGATGTGGATGATAAGCGAAGTATTTATCCTGATAGTACACGCGATGAAAATATTCTTTTACTTGTGCACTGGTGATACTCGTATCACAGATACAGTCATCAAGCAGCCTTCAAATTAAATCAATGAAGCTGTTTCTAAGCAGGTAACAAGAAACGAATATATTGATATTTAAAAATAAATAAACACGTCAAAGGGAATTATTAGGTTAGGTAATTGAGATTTAGAACCACCACCGCACGATGCATAGCGCAAGTCATCAACCTATTCATTAACATGTTCCGATGAATTTATAAAATAAATTTCGGTCGTTCATCAACTCGTGGTCAGCATTTTTCTCGCATGTCTCCCCTATTTTACTCAATTCACGTGTCATTGGTACAATTTTTTATTAAAAAAACGTTCAAAAACTCTTCCGTGGCTCACCCGCGTAAAACAGCAAAAGTTTTCGAAGACTTGAGACTGAGTCGACCGTCGAATTTACGGAGAGATTCATTCAGGACTTTAATTACAGCTTCCCCAGGGAACCAAAGCTACAGAAAGTTGAAAAACATGAACGGACGCAAGTCGAGGCATCCCCAGTATCTGGCTGTCTCATTGGCAGCTCATGACGCAATTCAACGGAGAGAACGGAGCCCCGAATTTCAATTAGAATTTACAGCTCGACAAGTTTGCTGTGTGGGGCTCAAGGTTCCTATTTCATTCAAAGTAACTTAGGCATGAACTCGCAATGAAAGGAGCGCTAATTACCAGTCTTCTTCGCCTCCAAGTGAGTTCAACGCTGGTAAAATTTGAATTTTTCTCCAGCCAAGCTCTCCACGACATCGACTTGGTCTCAATATTATAAAAAAAGAGCCTTTTGATTTGGCTGATGAGAAAAGATTATAATTTTAACTGAATAGTCGCTTCTACGGTGTAAAAATGCAAGAATATGTCAAATTTACGACCACTAGATTAGCGTGCATTGAATGTACGATCTTTAAACTGGAATTGGCTTAAGTAACAAGCGTTAAACCAGCGTTCGTTTAGTTTAAGAGCCTAAAACCAGAGTTAATGTAACTTATGGTCATTAAATTAAAGTTGGTTTAATTTACGAGCATTAAAACAGTGTTTATTTAGTTTAAGAGCCTAAAGCTAGCGTTAATTAAATTTATGAGCATGAAACTAAAGTTGGTTTAATTAAGGAGCATTAAATACCTAACGTTCTTTCCATTCATAAGCATTAAATCAGCGTTCTTCAACAAACAGACGTTCATCTCTTAATGTCAGTTGTGTTTTTTCTTGCTCGACTGTGCTGCAAAAACTAATTCTTTTTACTCCTTCAAATTAGTCGAAAGAATTGCTCCTTAAAAATTTGATCACTCTAGAAAACGAGGGTCGTTCTGCGAGGTAAAAAATAACCTTTCAGATGTTTTACGCTTATGTGCTATTGTACGCTCGCGTCCTCACATACTCACTCATATTTGTGAACATCTAGACTCGACATTAGGTTTTATGATCAAATACGCACACATTTTATGAAAAGCAATTTGGGCACAAGATAAAGCGTCGCAATAAACCTAATATTAACACTTTGAGTGCGACGTGACCCACCGGTGGTCATTGAGAGGATTTTCATGATGCCGGTGACCGACCAGCTGTCGCTAGCTCAATTTTCATAAACATATAATAAAAACTAAATAATGGCACGATCTATTGAATACTCGTCATTTTCAAGATTTTTCTTTAAAAATATCCCTAATTTGATTTGGATATTGAACTTCAGTTTAACCCGCCTCACTTAACGAGTTAAGTAACATGCACAACACAAACACAATAATTTAAATGCTCGCACAATAAAAGACAGGAGCACATTTGCTCCATGCTGATCTTCCGCGTGAGTGTGAGCTGTGGCCACGGTAGAGGAAACAAGGTAGAGTCATTTCTATGTGGGAAAATACACCTCCTCTACATAGTTCGGCTAGCCAAAAGCACGAAATTATTTAAAAGAAAAAAAAATTATTACGTCACCATTGCGACATGTCGTTAGGCCAATAGTGGTACCAGAATTGGGGCTAGCAGTGTTGCCAGATGCAATATGAGCGCTGCATTGACGTCAGCATTGCCACACGGTCAACAAAAAAAGACTGGTTTGACCTTACCTTGTTTCTTCCACCGTACTGTAAGCCAGTACTCTCACACTTCACACGCAGCTACACGCTCACATGCGCCACATGTCAGGAATACACGTCCGGTACATACATTCACACTTGTTGTCGCCTTCAATCTTCTTTCCTAATAATTCCCTTTTTGTATTTATTTATTTGATTGGTGTCCGCTGCCTCTGTCTCTCTGACACGCTCATAAGGATGCTTCGACCGTATCTGTGATACGAGTTTCACCAGTGCACAAGTACAAGAATATTTGAAATGCGGGTACTATTGCGAAGGATATATTTGTTTGTCATCTACACGTGGAAAATTTATTCAAGGAAAACATCGAATCCCGTCATGTTTGACGGGCCGTATACACTAGTTATTACATAAAAGCTAACGTACGAGACGTTGTATACGAGAGCCGCGCAGTTCGAGAATGATGAAATGGAATTTAAATTCAAATATTAAAAGAGTCAAGAGTCAAGAATCTCTCTCTTTCGACATTACTCTGAGACCCTATTTGTAACTGCCATATCACCCGAACTCCTTTTTTAATCTTTCACTAACTAAGGTAGAAGCTTCCAGCGTGGCAGCTATGTAGACTGAGGAGATAGAAGACCATGAAAACAATTAGTTTGTCGTTATCGATGTGTCTTTCCCGGCCATTTTGCCCGGCTCTAACGCACTGCACAAACTGTTGCTGGTGTCCGTCCCTCGCTGTCACACCCACGCTACTTTGTGTAATTAACGTAGTTATGCTGTCATGTGCAGCAGCTCTGCAGACCTGGGCTTTGGTGAACAGGAGTTCTCTTGTTAGTGAACAGGTATTCTATCTTTAGTAAGCAGAAATACTCTCTTCAGTAAACCAAAACTTTTTTTAGTAAACAGAAATGCTCTCTTTAGTAAGCAAAAACTCTCTCTTTAGTAAACACGAATTCCATCTTTGGTAAACAGAAATTCTCTCTTTATGGAACATAAATTCTCTCTTACATAAACAAAAACTTCCTCTTCAGTAAACAGAAATCCTTTTTCTTTACTAAAAGTAAATAAAAATTCTCTCTTTAGTAAACAGAAATTCTCTCTGTACCAAAGAGAAATTCTCACTATGATTACAGAGCGGCGGTAATGGCTTTGATGAACTGCAAAAAAAATACGTTAAGGGCATGCGTTGGTTAAGAAATTTCGAACTAAGAATCAAAATGCAGATGATTTAAAACATTTATATTCTTTAATTTACCGGAAATACGTTCTACAAAAGTTCAAGTTTTCCAATCCGGGAAAATAATTGTTTGAACTCTAATACTCCCTCAAAAACCTTTCAGTTTTAATTGTTTTGCTGCCGAAATTCTGTTGAAAGATATTTGATTTTGATTGTTATTTATTCCGTGGTTGATCAAAATATCTAAAAATCAATGGAGAGCGAAGTAACAGTGGCAAAATAACGAATTTAAGTTCTCATTTCAAAATATTTCCTTAAATTCATTTCAGATATTATGAAGTGATGGACGTAGAGCGGAACGGGGGTAACTAGAATTGAAATCAAACCGTGGAATAACATTCCACTTATTGCATGCGTCGTGTGGGGCTGAACGCAGTCTTGTTTTTACGGTATATTTCAATAGCATCGGATTTGCTGAAGAAACGATCTGCTAAACGCCGATTTGAGAGTAAATTCCATTTCCAAAGCTCTTAAAATCACAAATTTACCGCAGCGAACTTAGGCCAGACCCAATTTGGAAAGCATATTTCCTCGAGCACTGTCGCTCACTTCAATAATATGCATTGTGACGAAAAATAAAGATCAAGCAATTCCAATTCCGAGCAAATTCACGCGAGGCTCCCTGGTCGTTTACGATAAATTTCCCTAGTGGGGAACTTTAGGGGAACTCAACAAAGTCGGGAAATCTTCACAAAACTAAAACGAGGCTGACTGAAAATGCTTTCAAAAATCAAGAGCGTTAAAAAATGGAAATTCTGCATGTGCGTGACTCTGAGTCGGGCGGAAATGAAAACTTTCTAGCAAGAAAGTTTGCAATTTGAGCTTAATTTTGTCGCTGCAAGTTTTGGCTCGTCAGCTTACGACGGGTGCCAGCGAGAGCAGCTGACAGTAACCGCACGGCTGTGATTTGCACTGACAACAATGCTGACACTCATCACGAGACTGAAGTCTGCACTGACAACAATGCTGACACTCATCACGAGACTGAAGTCTGCACTGACAACAATGCTGACACTCATCACGAGACTGATGTCTGCAATGATGCAATAATAATTACCATAATAATAATAATTACAACAATAAGTAGAAAAAAAATTGAAAAATAATAAAAATTATCATAATAACATTTATAAAGAATTACTCAACACGCAAAACTGGTTTTGGATGTTCACGATCATCGATCACTAAACCGATTTCAATTAAAATCTCCTCGCACTCAATTTTCCTCCGATGCAATTGCAAATTTTCTGATAAATTGCCTCACAGCGGCCCTCGTTAATGAGCTCGTTTATTGGCTCATTGATGCCAAAAGAAATGATTAACATTTCTTTGATAAATAAAGCCACTAGCTTTCAATTCGACGCGTCTGTCTGAAATGATTGAAACATTTGAATAATGTAGTAAATGTTTGGATGTTTTTCAAAGCAAAGCGGAAAGTTCACCATATCCACCATTTCTAATTATACTCTACGATGTCATTTTATAGCCTGTATAGAAATCAATCTCAATCCCACTCGTTCATTAATGCAAAAAGACCAACGGCCCTTCAAATGAACACACTAGATTGCTGTAGGAGTATTTTATGGAGTAATAGGAGGCAGTATTATTATTTGTCTTAAGTGGAACAAAGTATTAAAATTAACACTAAATTTTGAGAGCATCTCTCATGTATGTAGGCAATATACGTGCCTGTGTTTATGATTTCAATCTTATTTAAATAAATGGTAGTTATCAGTCCTCTCTTCATTTTTACATCCCTCGGTCCCATCACAATTCTAACACAAAAATTCCACGAACTTTTAAAGACGCAGTCAAACTGCAGTTGCGGCAAGGCAACGGTTATAATTCCTGCTAAACCTTTGCTCGCTTGGCAAGCATTCGGCAATAATGATGCCAAGGATACAAGGGCGATCACTACCGCTATGAACTGCCCCAATTCAGCTCATCAGCGTTCGAGCAAATCGGTTGTAAGCTGAAACTGCTCTAATTTAATTTATCAGCGTTCGACTACATAGCACATCAATTTCTGGCTAAAATAGCTAAAATTTAACTGATCAGTGTTCGTGCACATTGGTCGTCTGCTGGAAGAACATTCTGAAAAACACTCGACTGAAAACACAACACAGAAAAAACAATCATCAACGTTCGACCATATGGCTCATCGGTTGCTGGCTAAAACTGCTTCAATTCTACCCATCAGCATTCCAGCTCATCGGTTGCTGGCTAAAACTGCTTCAATTCTACCCATCAGCATTCCAGCTCATCGGTTACTGGCTAAAACTGCTCCAATTCTACCCATCAGCATTCCAGCTCATCGGTTGCTTGCCAAAACTGCTTCAATTCTACCCATCAGCATTCCAGCTCATCGGTTGCTTGCCAAAACTGCTTCAATTCTACCCATCAGCATTCCAGCTCATCGGTTGCTAGCTAAAACTGCTTCAATTCTACCCATCAGCATTCCAGCTCATCGGTTGCTGGCTAAAACTGCTTCAATTCTACTCATCAGCGTTCGAACACATCGGTTGCAGTCCCGTTCGCTGCCGAGTTAGCAACTGACGCACGTTCCACACTGAGGAAGAGAAGACTAAGACGCATCAGAATTCAAAGCGGTGTCTTGGTTTAAAGAATAATCTTGTTCGGCAGCGGCTGCTGCACGGTATTTCGCTGAGCCCTGCGCTGCAAAACTGCGTAGGTCTTGTTCTCGAATTCAGTTTTACTGCCTCATACATCACTTATTTTGCAGCAGTGTTCTTGAATAATTCGAGGTACAAAAAAATCAAATTTACTTTGAATATTTGTTGGTGTAAAATTTTCTATACATTCATTCAGCTACTGTTTTTTGCATAGGTTCTCGTCTATAAACAGCCTCTATGTACATATCTGATCTACATGTATCTTGTGGATGATTTCCTTCGCAGAAATGTTAAAGAGCAAAAATTTTCTAACGAGAAATCGGACCCTATCAACAATCTTTTTTCATCACCTTTGTAGTACTGAGTGACAAAAACTTTCTTTTCATGGAAATTGAACTGATATTGAACTCAGAAAAAGTTGATCTCTGGCATTTTTTTGTCGTGTTTAGATTTGTCCAAATTACAACCAATTCAATCTAATCAATTACGACAATTATTCATAATCAATTACAACTTCAATAACATTTTCCAAAAGCAGTAAATAATAACTCCATACGTTATGAAATTACGACTTCATGAGTTGTTAAATTTTAACTTCATGAAATTACAGCTCCATAAGCTTTGATATTGCAACTTCATAAGTTACATAAGTAAAGCTCTATGAAGTGCTCAGTGACACCATGATAAGTTACAAAATTGCAACT
The DNA here is from genome assembly GCA_014220935.1 of Platorchestia sp. MABIK. Lineage (NCBI taxonomy): Eukaryota > Metazoa > Arthropoda > Malacostraca > Amphipoda > Talitridae > Platorchestia > Platorchestia sp. MABIK. Next base: position 24,781 of record JACJUY010006369.1, on the reverse strand, counting down.
TAGTTGAAAATTGCAGATTAAGTTACAAAATTACAACTTAAGTTGAAAATTGCAACTTAAGTTACACAATTACAACTTAAGTTGAAAATTGCAGCTTAAGTTACAAAATTACAACTTAAGTTGAAAATTGCAGCTTAAGTTACAAAATTACAGCTTAAGTTATAAAATTACAATTCAAGTTGCAAACTTACAACTTAAGTTACAAAATTACATCTTCATAAGAAACAAAATTGGAATAAATAAGTTACAGCACGTAATTTAGTTACATTGAGTTACACACTGGAAGGAAGGATGTTCTGAAGTTTCCTCCAGAGGTTCTTAGCAAACTTTTGGATCTCCTCCATTAGTGCAAACTTCAGAGAATTCGTGGAATTGTGATGATATCAGTACACTGTCTCTTATGGTGATATCAGTACACTGTCTCTTTTTACCAGTCTTCCGGCGCCTCCGTTATCTTATTTGCCATCAATTGTATGTAAATGAAATGTTGAAACGTAAATGAACTCGTAAATAAAACGCAAATGAACTCGCAAACAAAATGTAAATGAACTCTTTGATAAAATGTAAATGAAGGTAGTGTACGCGCGTTATTCAAAATGAATGTTATGGGCCATGTTAATATTAGAGCAAAAGAGGAGGTGCGGCGGTCAAATTAGTTGCTAATGTCTAGTGAGTTAGCGTCGGGCCATGGAACGGCCCCACAAAGAACGCAAGAAAACTAAGACGTCATATACATGTCGTGGCGGGGCTGGAATTGTGCTGGACGCTGTCTGTGCCAGCATCTCCGGTGCACTTGGTGGGCTGCTGCAGCCCGAACTCCGAGATTAAATGGCTGTAAATATATCCCTGATACACTCCTTCACACCATAATGAAAACCGCGCGAAAATAATCCTGGCAATGATGAAAATCGCGTGAAAATACTTCTGACATTGATGTCAGCTCTGCGGAAACACTCCTTACAATGATAAAAAATGTGCGAAAATACTCCTGACAATGATGAAAATCGAACAAAAATACTCCTGACAATAGTGAAAATCGAGCCAAAATACTCCTGACAAAGATGAACATCGAGCAAAAGTATTCCTGAAAATGATAAAAATCGAGCAAAAATACTCCTGACAATGGTAAAAACCGCGCGAAAACACTCCTCCTAAGGATAAAAAACGCCTAAAAACAATTTCATCCATTACCGAGTTGCCGCCAAGAGTTCTGGCTATTGTGGTCCACACAGTATGATATGTGCTATCTCAATACAGTACATAAGCCGCTATAACAATGTACTTTAGTGCGCAATGCTACACTTTAGTGCACTGTCCGATTCCCTCGAAAATAAAGCTCCAGCCTCTCCAGTACTGGCATTAAGAGTTGCCATTCTTTATCCAAACGATGGGCTCCTAGCATAACTTTTGTAGAAGCTTCTCTTTTTATCAATTACCACTTCCGTACCTCACTACTCGTTACAGCGACGCCCATATTTTTCTAAAAGTGCTTCCGCAGCTGATGCCGTAGAAATAGATGTATAAAGTTTCAACGAAAATATAAATTAGGTGTGAAGGCAGAATAGATGTATAAGTTTACAGAATCAAATCGGTACGAATTTGTCGATCCTTGTTGTAACCTTAAACCAAGATTAAACGGAAATCAGGATACGTCATGCGCGAGACCAGTATTCCATCTGCCACACAATGCACAAGACCAGTATTCCATCTGCCACACAGTGCGCGAGACCAGTATTCCATCTGCCACACAATGCACAAGACCAGTATTCCATCTGCCACATAGGGCGCGAGTCCAGTTTTCCATCTGCCACACAGTGCGCGACTTCAGTATTCCATCTGTCGCACAGTGCCCAAGACCAGTATTCCATCTGCCACACAATGCACAAGACCAGTATTCCATCTGCCACACAGTGCGCGACACCAGTATTCCATCTGCCACACAGTGCGCGACACCAGTATTCCATCTGCCACATAGTGCGCAAGACCATTTCTACGACTACGCTCACAAAATATTCGCTGCTTGCTCCTGCGCACAACACAACTTTTCGTGAAGCAGTTTCTTCTCGCTCGCTGGACTAAGGCGCGAATCACAAAGGAGCTCTTAACTCGGCGTCTGCAGCTCTCCTATTGGAAAACGATGTTGCCACTTTGAGCTCCCACTGCGGTGTTCGTGGTGCTGCATGCGTGTAACTCAACTCCAAGAGGCACCCTGCAGCAAGTCTTCGACGTCACTGAAATTTGATAATTCTGGTAATTTTGAGTTGTTGGAATGAGGTGAAATCTCGTTCTCGTGAGTGTTCATTAGTGATAAGAAAATTGATAATTCTGACGTATTGGAGTGAGGTAAAATCCAGCACCTGAGTGTGTCCATTGCTGATGAAAAATATGCTAATACTGACGTGCAAATATAATCTAAGATCATGTAAAAAAATCTAGAATGACGCAGGTAAAACGTTAATGTATTTGATAAAACGTTAAAAACATCCTACCCGCATGTGCATCCTACCGTCAAGCACATCCTACCCACACGCACATCCTACACAATTTAACTTTTTCGCCGAAGCATGCATGTTTTTCGCCGCCTAAGCGAATAAGCGGCGAAAAACATGCATGCAGGCTGCGAAAAAGTTGGACTGGGTGCCGTCACGCACCTCCTACCAGCATGCACGTCCTGACGGTTGTCTTCAGGTGGGACGTTTGCGTGACACGCAGTAAGTTAAGATGTTACGTGCTACATTGGTGCTTATCATCTCAAATGTTCATGTCAAGTCAGTTCCATTTTGTGGATTGGATTAGCCATTTCACAAAAATCTTGTTCTAGGTACTGGGAAAAACATTTCTGCAAGGTTTTGCTAATAGTAACGCATTTCTCATTTACTGTCTCTAATAATTTTTTCACATCTGGAACTACAGAAGTAAAATACTGAAATACTAATTTTTTTCCATCTTCCTCAGCAGCAAAATATTAAAATGCTGATTTTGTAAATTTTGTCAACTCCTTCAGCGGTAAAATATTAAAATGCTTACTTTTTGTCATCCCAATTCAAGAACAGAACATCAGAAATACTAATTTAGTTTTCCCCTCAGCAGCTAAATATTAAAATGATCATTTTTTCAAGTCGTTCAATGGCAAAATATTAAAATGCTAATATTCGTCAGCCCCCTCAGAAGCAAAATATTGAAATGCTAATTTTTGTAACTCCTTTAAAGCAAAATATCAAAGTAATAATTTTTCTTAATTTCCTCTAGAGCAAAATATATTGAAATGCATATTTTAAGGAGTCTCCCTCAAGAGCACAACCTTAAAATGCTAATTTGGTAGCCTCCTCAGAAGAAAATATAGAATTACCTAGAAGGCCAGTTTTTTCGACCCGACCCTCCAATGTCGAGTGCTTGAAAAAAGGGTCATTTAGCCTGAATTATACGGCGTAAACAAAAGTTTTACAATAGAAATGTAGGTCGAAAATTAAACCATGGAAAACTGATGTTTGAAAACTAATATACAAGAGAAAACGAACGGAATTCATGAATTGAACTTTCAGCGTTAAATCCTTCAGAGTTTCAATAAACATTCAAAAGCATTCTCTTAAGATGTCATCATCCATTAAATAAAAAAAAGACCACAGACATCCAGCACTTGAACTTGACTGAGTTAGAAATGAACCCTGAAAGGTGCCCGGCAGAAAGTTCGTAGATGCCCCGAACTTAGGAGTTATTTAAAGTCTGCAAAGTTAGTGAAGCCTTCGGAGCTTTCAGGGCTCAGACAAGTCACAAGGCACTCGTTGTTGAGATCCTTGGAAATAAAATTCAATAAATAAAGCTCGTTGTTGAGATAGGTGCATTTTTGGTCAACTTGAGCATGTCATTCATAGATAGAGATCATTCCGTTTTAATACATTCGTATGTACATACAATGGAATAGATTTCCGACGATCTATGTACCACAATGAAACAATAATAAAAATGATTATGATTTCATTATTCTGTTGACTTACTGCTCAGCATTCGTTGTTGAGAACAAAATACGCAGCAAGACAGTGTGTTGCCTACTTTTCGGCAACCTTAGTTTTTCTCGCCATCGTTTGGGAGAAAATATAAAGAAATTTTTCGATTTAATCCCCCTACACAAGCCACAAATTTAATTTCTGATTCGCGTTACGCACGACGACCGGCACTTTGTTGAACAAACTTCCATATAAAGTTGGCGCCGTTGAAAGAAGTGCTTTTTACTCAATTACGCGAGTGCGAATATTCGTAGTTAAAGAATTACAAGAACTTGAAATTAGAAACGTATAGGAGAAAAATTCGTACTCTGATGGAGGCAAGGAAACAAAATGTAGAATAGGGAAGAGCATTTTTAATTATGAACCCAAGAAACAGAATAACAACCTTAATTATTATGACTGCATGAAACCAATTTCTAAGTTGGGTTAGATATTTACAAAAGATGTTCGACATGACGCCCATCTGTTGCAATACAGGCGTTCAAACGCTGGTGCAAGGATTGCCGGACGCGCTCGAAGACACCAGGAGTTTCACGAATCTTTTGTGTTCTCCCTCAGGCTGCTTTACGCTCCGGGCCGACTGTGAATATCTTAAGACTTGGAATATCAGTGCCCGAAGCGAGTGCCTGAGGTACGAACGAACCCGACAGGATGAGAAAAACACAACTGGAACAAATGCCGTTTTTGTGAATATCACCGACGGTAATGGCACACGAGGAAAATAATACAGGCAGGTAGTACAGCATCCAGAGACACCATGGAGGACCGAAAGTTGGCGAGGATTTGCAGCGTGAGTGGCGATTGAGTGCGAAGCGGTGAGGCTGCTGCTGGCCGAGTGTCTTCGGCTTGTGAATATCAGAGCCGTTAAAAGGGAATTGACTCGGGTCGAGGACGTGGCGTTGCAGCGCGGCTGGCAGTCGAGGCGGCTGGAGTGGCAGTGAGGCTACTGCTTGCGGAGCGGCCAGGGCTTGTAGTGAATCTCACAGCCGCTGAGAGTAAACTGCTGCGTGATGAGTCGCTGTGGGTAGCCTGCTGCGAGGCGAAAGTTGTGAGGAGAGTCGCTGGGAGAAGACTTGAGTAAGCGGCTGCTGGGAGAAGACTCAATCAGCTCGCACAGTCGCACTTGACCTCTTTATAAAGTGTCTGGTGAGGTGCAGCCGCTCTGAACAAGCGTTCCTATTGGTCGATGTGTGGTGGCGCTTTGTAGCTGTTGCTGCGCGAGGTAAAGCTTCGGAGCTTGTGGGGTGGTATCTGCGAACAACTTGTTGAGACCACCACAAATCCTTGCGGAGGCTATTCTGTTATTACTCTGGCTATTATTTCTCGTGTTCATGATGAAATAGCTTTTCTAGCTTCTACATTTCGTTCATCTGCCGCTCTCAATGTACGAACTTTGTACAATACGTTTCAGATTTAAAGTGCTGGTAACTCTTCAACAAAGTATTTTCGAACGCACGTAAATGAATAAAAGGTATTTAATTCAAAGCTCACAACCTAATGTTAAAGTTTGTTCGACAAAGTGTTTGTCACCCTCTGTCTTGGTTAATAAACTACCAAATGCTTGCAAGTTCTGAAACACCCCACGTGCGCAATAATAGAAGGATGTTAAAAAAGTGTTAGATATATGAATTTAATGAAAAGCAAATCTGTTCTGAATCACTCTCTATATTGGACCAATTTTTGTGATAAATTTTTACCGATTAATAAGACACTCTTCAGTATGGTTTTTCAAAATCTAACACTGTTAAAAATGTTCTTGACCGTCCTTTCAGACATTGATGCTACTAGTTTGTGCTGTTCGTTAACGCTCGGTAGGGCATCTAGCCATAGACGCGTTAGCGTCTGTACAATTACTCAAATTACCACACATGCTTTAGACACCTGACTAAGCTGGAAGATTAGTTCCATGATTATAGGCGATGCTTGTATTTTTCTTATAGCAGACATGATGAACCTAAAAAAATGATCAGCCAGACCTTAAAACAACCTTCTCCGCTTCTCTAATCCACAATGAAAAAATCTCCTTAATAACTCAGGACAACACAGAACTTATTCGAATTCAAGAAACTTGGTAAATAAAAGTGAAGACTTGTCCCGACACCACATCAGTGTAGGGAGTCATTGTGTCATGTGAAGGCAAAATGACGTCGACAAATTGGCAGGAGGCAAAAATTGAGGTCATTTCGAGCCAGAACACTCCTTTGTCTTTCCTGCCTTTATCATCGGAGTCACAATCGTTTGCTCATTTCTTCTCGACTCGATGAGAGCGAGACACGCACTTTGCTTATGCTCTTCTATTTCTATATCTTTTTTTCCCTTGTTTGTATATTTTATTCTATGTTCCATGCGTATATTCCATATTTTATTTTCTTTATTTTGCAAACTATATTTTGTATTCGATTGTTTATATTCTACATATATTTTATGTGCTGTATTTTCGATTCAGTAATCTATGGTGCACATTCAACAAGCAAATACAGACTTTTCTTGCGCGAATTATCATCAAACGCCATCAATTCATCACAAAGTGCGACCGGGACACAAACAGTAGACGAACAAACTGTCTGGTTCTGATACACACATCCTAGCCGGGCTCAGTTACAAGCCAAATTCAAAATGCATCCGGGTTTCCGGCGCGAATTGTGAAATTCCATCTGCGGCAACTGCTCGTTGTCATGCAACAACGCGTGAAATGCGAAGAATTTTGCATGACTTGAAAAGCATGAAGTTTTTGCGAATGGCGGGAAAACATTTTTCGGTCCCTTACAGATCTAGATTCCAGTCATAAGGATGTGTTCTTGATTTGCTTTCACGGTGTCAAGTTCTTAACTATCGCCAGGTGCAAAATGCTTTTAAATTCCTTCCCTGCTCTTTTGTGTTGCATTTGTTGTTTGTGTGATGGGACATCCTAAGTCTGAAGCACACACAGGTCTGGATCACACACAAGTCTGGATCACACAAAATCTTTTAAATCATCAAAATCATTCAAGATCTTTCAGAATTTGTTGGAATTATGTTCTTCTTAAAAAATCGCACACACAAAAAATCGTTCAAGTGTAAATGATTTTTACATGTAAATTAAAAAAAAAAACGTGAAAATTTTCACTCATGCGGTTAATCAAGATTAAGGTTTTTTAACGTTTCTGCCATTAGTCTAATCAATATTATGAATGTCATGTTACAGAGTACATTGAGTGTACCATCTTGATTAGTAGAATCTCGACTAGCAAGAAATATTAGTGTACTCTAAGTTTGCGTATTTGAGCAGTCAATAAAATGTAAAATGAATCTCATAATTTACGAAAACCCGACACAGCAGTTTTGCTTCACAAGCACCTCCTCGAAACGAAAGTTAATCTCGTCAAGTGCAAATTATAAAACTTCGAGTTAACTTTGTGACAAATAAAGCCGCTCGAGTGTTTCGTCTGCGTTCTAATTGTTGCAGCAGAAGCACTTGAAGTTTTAGAACACGCTCAAATTTTCCTTAATAGGAACTCAGGTTCATCAAAAATAATCTAATCATTCACGTTCAGCTTTGAATGAAAATAGAATCTAAATTTTACAGTAAGTCTGAGTCAATTCATAACGATATATCAGAAAACAGTTCTTTCACTTCCGGCATATTTCACAGGATATTTCACTTCCGGCATATTTAACAGGATATTTCACTTCCGGCATATTTCACAGGATATTTCACTTCCGGCATATTTCACAGGATATTTCACTTCCGGCACATTTCACAGGATATTTCACTTCCGGCACATTTCACAGGATATTTCACTTCCGGCATATTTCACAGGATATTTCACTTCCGGCATATTTCACAGGATATTTCACTTCCGGCACATTTCACAGGATATTTCACTTCCGGCATAGTTCACAGGATATTTCACTTCCGGCATATTTCACAGGATATTTCACTTCCGGCATATTTCACAGGATATTTCACTTCCAGCAAGCTTTCGCGCCCCATTCCACTAAATTCAAGAATAGGAGTAAATGCACACAAGCAACTTTCTTTACGTAGATATCAAAAAATGTAAAACAATTCCAATCCCTTCATTTCAACACACATCGCAGTGAGTTGGCCGATTGAATCGTGTTCCTCACTCAGACACCAAGTTAGGAAATCCAATCCTGTTCCCTTTCATAAGTCAGTTGATGCCCCAGCGCAGGCATTTGTCATCAGTCTCTGCCAATACTCGCAAAGAACAACAATTGATGATGTCCCATCGTGTAAAAACTTCGATAAAAGTGAGCTCTTATCCCAGCTGTGCCGCTCACAGCAGTCAACTCCATCGCGCCTCGAGGGGTTACCTCGCTGCTGCTGTGTTTTTGCTTCCAAGTTTTGCGTACACTCACTGGATTGACGAGCCACTCTGAAAACTAATAATTGAGATAGGGATGGCGCAGCATCGAGTGTCGTTCAGAGAAGTGACCTACATGCACGTAATGAAAACATTTAATGCTGATAAATGATCCCGGTAAATGCAGCATCAAGTCTGATTTGGAAGAGTAACTTATACGCAAATAACTAAAAAATTTGATCACAATAAATGATCCCGGATCACTCAGCATTGAGTTTCATTTGGAAGAGTGACCTGTATCCCTATAATGAAAACATTTCATTTTGAAAGAGGGTGTAGGATGATGCAGCATCAAGTCTCATTTGGAGGATGGAATTATATTCAAAAAATGCAATTGATTTTAATAAATGATCTAGCCAAGCAATAAATTGCAGCGTAGAATGAAGATAGTTTAAAGTTTCCTTCAACCAACAACCCAAATTGTTGATGCTTTTCTGGTGAGGCAAATTCCATTGCAGTATTATGAGCAGTTATTTCTCTTCAATCTGAGGCAACGTTCAAAAATTTTCCTCCCAAAAAGGAAAGTCATGAATGTAAATTTGTGTTTATTCTTAGCCAAATCCCCTGTGCAACGCAACAATCGAATTATCATCCTCGAGTGTCGTATTCCAAATGATGTTTCGACGAATCTAACGCCTCCAGTGTGCCCTTGGATTCTGCAATGTCAGCGTCGCTGTGAGCCAAAGCCATAATTTTACCTGACTTACTAAAATTAGCAGAAGAAACTCTCAGTCTTACGTGTAGTGCAACAATGTGATGCAGAAAAATCGAGGTGTATGGCGCGCCTTGGGAGCCCCGCTGCAATATTCATAGCCCTCGTTCCCTTGAGTCAGGTCGGGCTTGGGAAGCGTGGAGAAGGCCACGGTCTCGGCACCAGTCACTTCCTTTCAAGTCTCCAGGAGACGAGCCTTTGAAGAGATCTTGCAGATTTACGACTCGCACATTGACTCAAATAAACCTGGCAGTAACTGTGCCCTGTGCGACAGTGTTCACACGCATGTCTCCTGGTCGGGGGACGCAGTCTCGGACGTCGGACCCCTGGCCAAGTTCACTGGCACCAGCCATAGGGTTTTTTTGCGTTTCGAAGCAGCATCTGTGCTAACGTATTCCGGTACATGAAACTATTCATTATTAAAAAATTCCCCAACACCGTGGACCATAAAACTACCCTAATCATCATAAAACCTCCTCCATGCTTGAAGGTAAGGATGACGATCTAAGGATTTTAGGCAGATAGTTTTCCTCCAAACAAAACAATGTTCGTTTCAGCATTATTCATAAGTTAAATTTTGCTTTCGTTGAATTACAGAACACTTTCCCAAAACCTCATCGCTTTTTCACGATGTTCCTTGGCAAACATTTCATGTTTTGCTGCAAGAAAAGAAGCTCTGTGAGGTGTGAAGGCATCTAGATCTTTTTGAGGTAATTCTCCAATAACCGTTTTTTGACTCACGTGAACTCCTTGTAGATCCTGTTCTTTCCGTAGATATGAACGGGTTGTCATTGGCTAATTCGTCATCTTATGCAATCTATGTATAGCTTCGAGAGCGGGCCGTGATCTTGCAAAAAATTCCGACCCAACTCTTGGTGGTTGTGAGAGAGATCACCTCAATCTCTCGGTGCTGGCAAACAATTGCACGGAAAATTCAAAGTGGAACCTTAACACGCTCAGCAATTTGCTATTACGTCTATCCATCATAATGAAGTAGAACTATTTGTTTTTGAAGAGCTACGAGTGTTACTTTGACTTTCAGCATTGCATCACTTAGCATCCGTCTTCAAAAAAGTATGTTACGACCGTAATTTGTTGACATTACATGTGCTTCTGATGCTTTTAGAATTTTCTGAAAGCTCTGTGAGCAAAATTTTTTATGATTAACACGAATTGTGCTGTTCTGTAACAATAGTTTAATATTGTATCTATTTTGGAAAAATACTAGCGGCCCGTGCATTTCTTTGTTTAGCTGATTTTTTGGTTTCCTGTAACTTTCCTCTGTCCGGTTCAAATATTCTTGTAAACAAATGTTCTGTGTACTACCCGTATTCTATACCACAAGCAAGAGCACAGACTTCTTATGTTAGATCAAAAACAGAGTTGCACCAATACTCGTGTCCACGCACCGCGTAACAGAAACCGAGAACCTGAAGGAAACTTTCAGAATCAAAGAGCACGAGAAAAAGTATTCAAGCGTGAATTCGAATGTCTTAAGCTTTTCAGGGATTTGGATTTCAGTAAAAAGTTTCACTCTTAAGAATAGATTTTTATTCAAAATTCACAGTTATGAAACAGACTGCGAGCTTTACAATGGACAATTTCTGTATAAGGTGTGAAGCCACTCACATTCGTGCTAAAAAATCTCTTATTTTTTGCTCGCTCTACCTTCGTCATCTTCGGAAACGAGCCCACCGTAACCAAGTCTGTAGCAAGGATGCAAATGAATTTATCCGCAATATGCACTAGAGCAGAACCATGTATCACGCAGTGAAAATAATTTTTGGTTAATAATGTTCGACGATTTAAGTTTGAAGACAAGTCTCATTTTTTATTTTTTGTTTTATTTTCTCTTCTGAATACATTTTTATGAAAATATGATATTCATGCTAGCTAATTATAACAGAAGTTTACCACAATTGCCTCTTACAGTATGCCATTACACAGACGAAATCAAGTTAAGGTCATAATAAACTTTAGCTTTTTTACCGTCTCGATGTTTTTGCTTATTGTGCCGTTACTACACCTGCCGGCACTGGACTGACACTGGCATCAATTTACCACATGAATAAAAGCAAATGCGTCCCACTCGTGTGCCTGCCTCACATTACATGAAATGAGACACACAAAAAATAGAGCACTGAACGTCAACCCGCATCATTATAAGAAAATCTTAACATTTTTAGGCAAGAATTCCGATTTCAAATCAGAGAACAACCTGCAATAGTTGCGAATCTTTCCAAACGCTAACCCTGCGAAATGCGCCGTCTGGAAATTAGCTCTGCATTTCCTGAAGCGAATTCGTCCATTAATGAATTTGAATAAGCTTCTTTGCTAAATTGGAGAAGAACATTGGTTTTCTTTTGCCTCATTTGAATTGAGGAAAACACGTCCTGGGCCGCAGCACATGTCGCCGTCTCTCTCTCTTCTCAAAGACACCTCAGGCTGAGATCACACTCTGACACTTAACCCTTTGACTATGGCAGGTAAAACTGAAGTTAAGTATTCAACTCAAATTTAAAAGCAATTGAAGTAAGCAATGTTGAAAATAGTTAGCATTAACTGGATCCAGCCTTCATTTATTTTTGATGGAGTATTAACAGAAATTGATTTTGTGACTACTAGTCGATCAGCAGCTTAATTAAAATCCCTTCCGTGTCCACCGGTGGCTCAGTTCGCATTCAAAGTGTTAAGTAGGTTCCTTCTCACTACAGCCATCGTAAGACAAATGAACAAAGTGAACGTACAGTTGCAAACACTATTTATGAGGAATTTATTTTAATTATCAATCGCTCAACCAATAACGAAGCAATTATGATGGTTGCATTATAACGTTTGTTATTGCGAAGAGAAGGGCAATGATGTACGAGTGAAATTCGTTACTGTAGAAACAACGTTTGTGGTTAACAAAATCATCAGCCAAGAATTTAAGGAAAGTTACAATGTTCGCACGAATAAATATTTTTTTAAATTTTAATTAAGATGTTTTTTATACTTTGTCATATTTTGACATTTTAAATACATTACCTGGTGCATATGTACACAAAGCTCGTCTTCTTTAAAACTGCTTTCGTGCGATTTCTCAGCCCAACATGTTACGAAACAATTGACGCAATTAACGTCACTCTACTGTAATGAATACAGTTTACGTTTTTAACTTTATTCCCGTACATTTTAATAACATTTGTAACATCAAAAGCGTCAACCTTCTCTGGCCACAAATAAGGCATCGGCAAATGTATGCGGACAAATTCAACATCAGACATGAATTCTAAAAGCAAGTCTTGGAGTGAGAAAATAAATGAAGAGACACCGGCATCACAGGAGGCCACTGTCTCGTTGAGAGGTCCACTGGCACCGGCTACCCAGTCTAACTTTTTCGCTGGAGCATGCATGTTTTTCGCCACCTTAGCGATTTAATTACTGGGGCGGCGAAAAACACATATGCAGGCGGCGAAGAAGTTAGACTGGGTTTAGAGCTTCCTTGCGCTCCGCAGCAACATCTGGGCGGAGGCATATCCTCAGACTTCGACTTGAACTGCGTTTACTTTGCGGCTTGCATCCGCTGAGCAAAGTTCAAATATTTTGCGGAGAGTAGAATGCATTTTCTCTTAACATCAATAAGGAAGTTTACACACTACCTCATTAATAAATTACGGGCTAAGAATCTCACTGAAGCAACACGACTACGGACAAATTACTACCTGCAGACTCCGAAATGAGTATTCGTGCCGAATTGGTCACTAATATAGTTTTAATATCTTCAAGCGTTATGAAAATTTCAAGCTAGCTTTAGAGTCCAGTATCAAATCCCTAGAAAGTAAAAGAGGAAAGCTGCAGCCCTGTTGGTAATCTTGCTGGCTATGACGTTTCATGAAAAAGTTTCTTTTAAATCACGATGTGTTCATTTAGAAAAAAATAAAGCTTTACTCTCAAAACTATGTACTCTCTGCTCTTAACATGCACTCTCTACTCAACCACATATAATAGCAGAGCTCATATTGAATCTGGCAACACTAATAGCCCCAAATCTTGCCCAGCTATTGGCCTAACGACATGTCACAATGGTGACGCCATAAAATTTTCTTGAAATGCAGCGTTTTTATTGGCTATCACAGGGCATCTCAACCTTTCAATTGTCGTGTATCCCTTAGCTTAATGGTGTATCTTCATGTACCCAGAGCACAGTTAAAGGTTTAATAAGCTATTAAAATACAGTCAAGGATTAATAAATTAAATATACTACTACGGCTGTATGTAAATATACATATTATGCATTTTAACATATAAAGTATGTTAAATGTACCCCTAGGGGTACATGTACTCCCGGTTGAGAAGCCCTGTGCTAGCCGGACAATAGGAGGTGTATATTCCGCTATAGAAATGACCCTACCTTTTTTTGTTCTACCGTGCGGCATTCAAATTTGGGCGCAACATGAGGCAACACGAGGCACACCAGCACACCAACACACCAGCACACTAGCACACCAGCAGACCAGGCCATCAGGCACATAAAGCTATTCAATCAGATACAGCGTCACAAAATTGAATTTCCCTGTTTGAATAACGCCAGAAATTTTGGACGGAAGCCATTTCGAGTAGCCTCGTGCGTTCAGAAAATTTCGGGTTTACGCTGTAATCTTCGCTTCTGTGACTTTATTAATTGCATTCCGACCTGTCTGGGGACATGCGATCAGTGGGTGACTGGTGGGTGACTGGTGGGTAGTCGACTGGTGGGTGGGTGACAAGGAGGTGGGTAGCTGGTGGGTGAGTGATGGAGAGTTGGTGACTGATGGGTGGGTGACAGAAAGGTGGGTAACTGGTGGGTTGAGTCACATTCGAAGTTCACACGACTCATCTTTGCAAATAAAAAACTTAAATGCAGACTTGATGCACCGTATGCATTACAGAAAGTACTGTGATCTGCAGTAAACATTTTGGCACACAGCAGTACTGGGAGGCACTGTAAAGATCATACTACGCTACTCATTACACAATTACGAGTGCATTACAATACGCACAATATAGGTGGCCTGTGCTAAGTGCAATGATGCAGTCACGAGCAGCATTTACGGTAATTTTAATACGATTGAAATCTTTTATCTGTACCAAACACTTTCACTTACGCCAGTTTCTGATCTATATTATACTTACTTCCATGCTCGGAATTATACTATAAAATTGTTACAACAGCTTCAATAATAAACTAAAATTTATTAAAATTGTTACACTATGATAATAATGTAGGTTGAGTACGAACAAAGGTAGAGGCTGACGAAAACGTTCAGTGATAGAATTTTAGAGTATAGGAGAGTAGCTGTAAAGAATCAAATATTTCCTAGTTAAATAGTAGATATTTGAGTTCTTCCAATTATGAATACGAAAAGCACATTTGGAACATGCTTACCTTCTCAGAAACAGGATTTATAAATGAAGGTTTCATTGAATAAGAAACCTACTCGTTCTTCATGAAACAGGCGTGACAAAAATACAAGAAATGTTAGAGATGATTGAAGCTCCAGTCTCAACAGCTCCCACGCTAGAGGGCGCTATAAAAACTGTTATTTTCCGTCAAGCTAAGACATGAAATTTGAAGTTGCCACTGGTACTCGATCAATGAACAATTTACTGCATGTAGGCGATTGCGAGGAAAGGGAAAGCTACTATAACCATTTCTCATAAAATACCATTTCCTCAAGATCATTTTCCATGCTTTCATTCTTTGCAGTGTAAGGGCAATTATCTATAAACTATTGGAAAGTTTTCTAACAATGCAAGTTTTATTTTCAAATGGATTCTTTCATACGGAGCACAATAACAGAACAAGCACTTCAACTTCTCCAATTGATCAAGTGGCTTGTATGTTTGTCTAATTATTCGTCTTCTACCTTTGACTAGGACCTCATGCTTCACAATAAACAACTGCACAACTGCGTTTTTATAGATTCAACAGAAGTTGAGGTCAACATTAGCTTTTTTGTCATTGTTAATGCTCTCTGAATCTAAGACAATTTCATTTTTAAAAGCCGGGTCCTGAAGAAACTCAAAAGTTCTGTAGAAAGCATTGAAACCGCAGTCACAAATGGAGGCTAACAAAGCATGCTGCAGCAACGTCGAAAATTTCCCTTTGTGTCGAGGAATCTTCACCCGGCCTGCAAAAGCCCAACTCTAATAGACTTCCCATTGAGCAGCTGCCGGGAATCCGGCCTGCGTTTTCAGCAAAAAGAAATGCGTAGATTACCATTGCTGCGGCAGGATACCGCAAAATCAATTTACGAAGAGAACAAAGCTCTAAAATGCTACCGGTGGGTGCGCTTCTCTCACTGAACGTACTGGTAGTACCACAATGGTCTCCTACACAAACGCAATCCGTCTCGCTGGGCCACAAATACATTACTCACTAGGCCTCCCTTTTCTGGGACTTTTTATGTTAATACTGAGCAGTAGCTTTGATTCAGTAGCCTCAAGTCTTTTTTTATGGCAATCATCTCCATAAAAACCAACAACGACGTTCGAACACATCCTCACACTTTTGGAAATTTGTTAGCGCGCAAATGCGGGATTAGAAGGTTGACCAATCACTGCACATTGGATCATTTTTTTTCTTTGAGTACAAAGAGTAACTGCTGTTTGACTCAGTAACCTTATGTTTTCTTCTATTACAGCTATCTCCTTAAAAACCAACAACGACATTGAAATACATCCTCACACTTTTTGAAATTTGTAAGAAATTAAGTCGTGCTAGAAAGTGGATGTAGAAGGTCGGCCAATCACTGCACATTGGCTCATCATTTTTGGGGGGGGGGGGGTACAAAGATCGAGTAACTCCGAATTTTTGTCTTCAGGCTGCATCGGATATTGGTCGGTATATGGTGTCCTATAATGAGTTGCCTGACAAACATGCTTTTGTTTCGTGGAACGTTCGCCTGGACGAGCAAATCAATGCAGAATTGTCTTGCTTGTGCCCGGAAAAGAATTTTATTACCCCCGGTAAAAGCTGGGACGCTTGATTCGAACGGAAGTTTTTCCAGTGCTGAAGATAAATTTGGTTCTTCTGTTTCAGAGTCTATGAATTTTAAATATTAGCGATGATTTCATTACATAAGCTCTTGCATGCATTGCTGCTATTTTGATTGCAGTGAGAAGAACATTATTTCAAGAGCATCATTCTCTCGGTACACAGGTCCAAGAAATTATTCTAAATAGGAATAATAGAGGATCCATTTTTGATCTGTGAATTTCATGTTGCATGAAATTACGCGTCTGTAATGAAAAGTAGGTTTAAAATAATTCTAAATAGGAATAATAGAAGATCCATTTTTGATCAGTAAATTTAATGTCGGATGAAATTACGCGTTTAGTAATGAAAAGTAGGTTTACGTCTCCTGTTCGTTACCAATCCTCAGAGAATAGGAAAAATATATTTAACCTAAGTATTTACAATCTTGCACGCTCACAATTTACATATGTTCTACGTTGGTAAAAATGTATTCTCAGATGGGTATTCATCATTTCAAAAATAATCTATTACATTTCACTCGACTTATTCAAACACATTTGCATTTGCAATGAATATTGATTGCGCCGGAGAAATACTAAGCCAGACCATTGCATGTATATGCATGACTCGAGCCTTATTTCCAATTCACTAACCAAATTACGACTCATTTACTGTATAGCTCGACCAACTGGTGCTTATCTGAAGCTCTACAGATAATCTTTCCTCCTCGATACCAAGGCGAAGCCACTAAAGAAAACCGTTAGTCTTTGCCGGTTTTCAACAAGCCCCTTACAGAGCAATCAACTTCGTTTCTGTCGGCTGCCATGCTAACCTTGTACGATAAAACATTTAATATTTAAAATATCAAAGTGTTCGTAGATAAAAGGTCTTCAGTTCATGTAAGTTGTGATTATTGAACAAAATAAGCTACCCGTGAATATGAGCAGAAATTTGTCTCAGCTTCCCAACGAATATAATGGTGGCGTCTTGCAATCTAGTCATATGATGTTTTACCATGATAGTTTCATTAGTGTCATAATGATGGCTTCAACAGTGTCATACTGATGGCTTCAATAGTGTCATACTGATGGTTTCAATAGTGTCATACTGATGGCTTCAATAGTGTCATACTGATGGCTTCAATAGTGTCATACTGATGGCTTCAAC
>JACJUY010006368.1:31473-43135 GCA_014220935.1 Platorchestia sp. MABIK | reverse complement strand
CACACTGCAACCATTGACTACTAATTCGTCGACTTGAACTTCACTACCTCTATCATTACCTTGTATTTGCATCCATATTGAAGGACACTTAAGGAAAACTTAAACATGGATTTTCAAAAATTTTGCTAAAAACATGGGGCACCCGCCCTCTTTTATAGTTCATAAAGTTTACCACACGCACAAGTCACTTGTCATTTAATCAGAATAGTTTTTTACATAAAGCAATACAAGGCTGCATGAAATTTGCAGTCTTGACCATGCTTTGTTAGAGGCTGAAGAGACATAACTTAAGAAATTAGGTGTGCATTAATAATCACTAGGCTAGTTCTAAGGCATTTTAATCATTAAAACCTTTTTACAATTTTCACAACTATATATTCTGTTTTGTTTTAAATTTATTTCAAATTTCAATATAACTTAATTTACCTTGATTACAAAAATTGACACAATGGGTATATCTACCATCAAATTCGGGTTGCGACACATTTGCACATAAACTTAGAACTTGCGCTGGTTTTTATTAATGAAACCGTACTAAAAAGCAATTCAACTAACATTAGTGAAAAAGTCAACTTGGCAATGTCAGTCACCTCATTTCAAGACCTAAAAATAACTCCTTGCCATCCGGCGCTCGATGTGAAAGATAAACAAACAATAGAAAGTAGAATAACAAATTTCCGTAATTGCTTTCATCACTGAACAACAATTCACATTAATTATACCCAACGCAAATCATTTCGTTACAAATAAGTAGGCAAATTTCGTGCGGCACATTTACCGCGATTATCCACCACGTTTAGTCCCCAAGAAAATGTGGTGAGACTGAAAAATCAGAGATAATCAGTGGAACACGGAATGGGCCCATGAACTCCACAGTGAGCCGGAATTTATCATGAGCTGGGACAAGTCTGTAACGCAGGTGCTGAACTCTTTTTGTGTGAGTTTTGAGGAGGGAATTGTAGGCTGTTACAAAGGCCCCAACAATGTTGGCCCTCAATTTCAATTTCAAGTTCAAGAGCGTTTCGAAAATATTTCAGCTTACTTTGTGCGATCAAGGAAGTTTACTTTGTTTGAAGATGCTTATTATTTATTAGACCTTCAATCTGATTTTACAACTCATGGAATGAAAACTCTTTTTAACAGCTTTCCATAACAGCTCACTTTTTAACAGTGAGACTCAGACATAAGCAAACAATTTTTTCATTTTTCTACCTTGAACAATACATCATTTTCAACAAGGATTGGATGAAACATAATTATTTATTAATCACAAATTTGTTTAATGATTTCTAAGGCTTCCAAAACAAAAACATGTTATATTTATCTAGGAAAATTACTTTTTATTTGCAAAATTTTACGCAAACATGCAAAATTTTTAAAAACTCAACTCTCATTATTGTTTTGAAAATGCTTAACTGATCTTTAAAGAAAAAATGAGTGTACGACGTCTGTAGCTGTTTGATCTCTTCAAAGTGATCCAGAGCTTTAAATGTCAGAAACTTTCACATAAAAATGGAACTTGGTAGAAAACAGACATTGTCTTGAAACTTACCTGTCAAACCAATTGCATGCAGTCCGTATAAATAACAAACTATCACCAATCATTTGAAGACAAACAATTTTGATAATCCTCGAGTTTGTTCTTGGCCTACTACTTCTATTTTTATTCACATCCTTTCAGCACTTTCTAACACAAGAATTTCGTATGCCATGTGATTGCTTGTATGTGAGTATTAATGTACATACGCACGTTACTGCAAGATTGCTACACTAGCCACTTGTATTTTTACTACAAATGCTATATTTTTGTATTAACTACCAACTTGTCCCGTTTTCTAACACATCATTTCTCTTTATAATTATCAAGCAATTTTATAGGAAACATCCTGAATTTGTTGTGTGGTTTAGAGCATGTTCTTTTGGGCAGTAAACTTTGTTCCATTGTGTTGCATTTGCACGCCAAGCCTTCATTTCTGAACATAAATTTTTTACTTCAAACCATAACACTTTCAACATTAATCCCCGATGACGCAAGAGCCAAAGCTCATTGGTCAATGCAAGTAGACTGTCATAAGCGTTTTTCATCAACCTGTCAATGTCTTCAGATTTCAAATTAGTGAGCATTCCTGAACTTAGAATAACTTAATCAGAGGAATAAATTTTTATATCTTTCTCACAATTTTTGATAAAACCATTAGCTTGGCCATCATAATACTCATTTGCGCTTACAAATCGTTGCCCTTTGTTTTAAGACCTTGTAAAATCCAATGTTGATGATTTTTGTTACAATTTGATTGGAAATGAACTTTTCCCTATTTGAAGTCTTGTATTGAATAACCAAGTCCAAATATTTATGTTGAATCCTCACTGTAGTCCACTGCTGTAAACCGATCAAAATATTAATTTTTCATCGTCCGTAAATATTGCATCAAGTGGAAGTGGCGCAGTCGTGGCACGCCACACGAATGCCGAGCGCGACAACAAAAGACTTATGCTGCAATTCACCCCTATTTTTCAAAACTGCACCCACTGTCACAGTTAACGAGCCTTCGTATACCATTGCGTTAGTCGTGGAGTTAGTACTATAAGAGGTGACTAAAACCACCTGTGGCAATCATACATCCGACGCATTAGTTGGATTTTGGAATTCAAACGTGCGTTCTCGAGACGGCATTACAAGACGCTGAGTTAAAACCCTCGTCGCTGCACTGTTCCCCACTACACTCCGTTCCCGGCAGTTGTGCGAGATAGGATATCACACACGCTGCTCCTCGTGACTAGTTCTTTACACTTTCATCGACTTTAACACTTGATATATTACATACTAGTTATCAGAATGGGTAATTCCAATATTTCAACGTTTGAGAAGACCAAGACGCTCACCCGGTTATAATAGGGAGCATTATTTTTTATCGTGGCTGGATATATGAGGAAACAAGAAAGGCCAATAAAAAAAAATCAGAAAAAAGCAGCCGCTGCACTCGCTCCCGGTACAGTACGACTAGGAATTTATGCTCCGAGATCCTAATGGTTTCTGCCTGAAAATTTTTGGTGCCGGAATTTTCACACTTCTGGGCATTTCAGGTATCTGATCACTAGTGCTTCACTGGCATGTGGTACATCAGTGTATTGATTTAAAAGAATGTATTAGTCAGTAACAGAATTTTTCATTGTCCTAGCATGGTACTGGGAAGTCATTACTACCATTACCTTTCAGGATAAGCAGTTACACCATCATTCATCATCGACTCAATCATTCCTTAAACAATGCCGACTGTTTGCTTGCAATTTCAGAGCGATTTTATCTCAGCACTTACTGTTTTCTCCTCGAATCCGATTCCAAGACCTCTCTTGAAAGACTTCTATTCTCAAATTCTAAAACGAGAAGTAATCTTAGTTCCAGTCCCAATTGCCGTCAGCCTCACGAATGACCAGTCTGTCCTCAAAAAAGTCACAATGAAATCAGTTCAACATTAACTTCAGGAAGATCTAAAAAAAAAGCAGATCAGACTGCCGTCAAAATGTCCCAGCACGCCCATGTCCCGAAGAAATAGCCCGATTTCAAGAGGCAATTTTAAGACAAAGAAGGCAAATTTCAGAGTCGAAAGCCCTTTCAGTGAGAACAGATGTGGCTTTATACTGTTCGTTGACCCACTGGTTTGAGGCAGTTACATTTTTCCACTGCCATGCCATTGCATGAGTAGTATTAACTCTCACATTCCTGTAACAGCACCCTCGCACTACCACCGAGATAGAAACACCCAAGCAGGTTTTGCACAAAAGACTTGAAACGTTGAAAATTTATAAGAATTTTTTTCTTGACATACAGTTTGGCACTAACGTCAGATCTAATAACATAACACAGTACCTACCAAGAATAAGATCAACGTAATAACTTAAGTACTACCAACGAACATTATAGTGAACTACAATACTTACGTCATATTTCTTAAGAGTACTCATTATATGGAATGTTTAATTGAACTCATATTGCAAAGAAAGAGATTCCACCAAACGCTGGACATGCTACAACCAAGACGTAGGCGAGCAATGGCGGTCATCTGGTACAGGTAAGTATATGGCACTCAAGTCTTGATAATTACAACTTCCTTGGCACTTCTCCACAGATTTTCAACACGATTTCAATTACACTCAGAACATTGCGAACATCTGCGCACTCACCACATCACCGCTTAACTTCCAATTTTATTTGGAAATAATTAAAAAAAATTGCTTGAATGAATTAAATCATAAAATAACTCAGTAAGGTCCCTGCATTCATTAGCGGTGCTAGTTTTGAGTCAACCCACTCAGTGATACACTGAATGATTATTGACAAGAGAAGAGGCCCCTCCAGGCAAAATCGAGTGAGGATGCTGAGTGACCTCGTGCTGGAAATGCTGCTGGTGGTGGTGAGTTGGGTAGGCAGAGTGAGGATGAGGTGCTATATGGTGGTGAAAGTGGTGGGGAGAACCAGAGGAGGCTTGGCTCATATGAAGGGGTAGCATCGGAGATAATGAGACATAATACGGACTGTGTAGCCCCAGAGGAATAGTGCCACAACTGGTCATCGGTTGGCATAACGGAAGTGCTAAGGAATTGGAGGAATTCAAGTCATTGGTCATGGTGGTTCCACATTGATTGTCACTAGCATGGTGCTGTAAATGAGCTTGAGATCTTTGCAAGTTCAAAGGCTGCTGCTGCTGCGGGTTCACGGTAGCAAGAGGAGCATGTGAGAAGGGTAGAGGTGACTGCATGACGCTGCCGCTCTTTTGACAAGCCAAAGCTTGCTGGGCAGTACAGTTCAGCTGTCCATTGAGGGGCTGCGAAGCGCAACTTTGCTGTGCTGTGATTGCCTGGTTCCCGCAGGGCTGCTGCAAGCTCAATGGCTGTGGACTGCAAGGTTGGTGGCCAGGTAAAGTCTGTGTCCCGCATGGCAGGTGCACACCCAGAGCTTGTGTAGGGCATGTCTGCTGTCCCCCGAGCCCCAACAATAAGTTCGGGGTCACCTGTAACACACGATGAAGGCTTTGGTTGAATCAAGCCATTGGAAGCACCTATTACACGCGCGAGTATCCAATGATGAAAGCTTGAGTTAATTTAAATCACTGGAAGCTTCATAGCTACAAGATGTGGAGGAATTTTTATTTTCAATTGGAAAAAACACATTAAGTAGATATTTATGCTCAGGCTCACAAAGGCTGCTCAGCAAACAAGCATGAATATAAAGACTCATAAACAGGAAAAGGAAAAACAGACGAGGAACTTTGTTACCAATCTGACACAAAAAGAATATACAAATAGCGAGACTTAAGCCGAACAATTGCGTACCAAAAAATCCATCACAGACAGTTGAACAACTCCTGCCCCTACCTGAGCGGTGACATAGGGCGACAGCGCACTGGCGTGCAGTTGAGAGGCAGACACAGGTGTCGTGGCGGTCACTGCAGGACTACTGAGGCTGGGTGCTGAATTCTGTAAAATGCCATTCAAATTTCAGTTTTTATACTCATTTCAAGTCAAGGCTCCATGGCCATAACTAAGCGGTCTCCCGAGAGCACTTTTGCACAATGTATGTTCCCACATAAGGTACTCTACACATTACTGCAACTTAAAAAGGAAGAGGAAAAAACAAAGAAGAGATGAAAAAATAAGCAAGTAGACATGGTCGTTAGAAGTTCCAAAGGCCCATCAATCGCCAGTCCCTATAGCATAAGGTAGACAAATCTAATTGACCTAAACCTATTGTGTATCATTTACCTAACGAGGAGCAGTGCCAACTCAACCTGAAATAATTTACAGTGATTAACTGTTCGATGCCTCAAAATTGAGCCAATTTGGTTCACTAATCTTTAAGCTATTCATTTATCTTCTTCACGAAAAACTATTGGGCTTAGTAATACAGCAAAATATAATCACCATGAAACAAACTAGAGATAACATCTTTTTTTGGCTGCTTCACTATTAGAATCGAGTTTAACATATGGGTTTTCAGCTTCATAACCCATGAAGAGAGTTAGCGAATACTTAGGGAATGTGTAGAAGAGTTCCTCCCCTGACCTCTCCAACTCATCTTCAATGTTTGTTACTTTCACGCCCGAGAGGCTCCATAGATTCGCATAAAAATAGCGCAAGGGATCACACCAGGATTTTTTGTGGTAAAGCTTAAGTCCTCACGCCAAGGAGAAGACAAAAATGCTTATAACATTACAATACAAGTAACCATCCACAACAGGAGCACAGACTAGAGGCAACTTCCCTCTTGTCTGACAACCTTGGATGTTGAAGGATCGTAGTACATAGAATGCTGCATGCGATTGTTAGAGTAAATATACTGCGCTGAGAATGAAGTGCATTGTTAGTGTGATGTATGTCATTCTTCTAAAACTAGACATTTTGAATCAGCAGAAATCAGTGGTAATTGAGTCATATAAAGTGAAATCCCCATCATGAGGTCATGTTTGCAAATACCAGATGGTTGTCAAATTGATGAGTTTAGGCTCCGTTCACCAGGTGTGGAACTAAATTCATCAAATAAGACTGTGCAGCAAAGCTAGGGCAAAATGAGAGCTGAGTAGCAACGGAACTACAGGCCTAACCTAAATGCAGGAGCATTTCCCACAGCATAGATATAAACAGGTCTCAAATAGAGGCAGGGAAATCGACAGTTTTACAGTGATGGCCAATTTTTTATTTCAATTCAGACACAGAAGGAACCATTTCATAACATTCTTGTCACCCACTCTTGACTCTTTTACTCCTGATGGTATCTTCATGTACATCAGATGGTCTGTAATTACCTTGTTCAGGGAAAATAAGTGTTTTAAAGGAATTTGTGGAATAAATGGTCAAATTTAGGGTAATCAACGCTATTCAGGAAACAATATTTTATGTAACGACAATCATTTGACTCAAATTTTTCATCAATGCCCACCAACTTCATGCCACAAAATTTGTGGCATCTTACATTTTATTTTCACAAAACCCAATTGAGGATTTTTTATTTTTCTGGCATTTGTTAACTACTTAGTCAGGGTTAAAATTTAACTCACAGTATTACTCAAAAACACATTTTTCTAGTGTCAGAAGGTATATTCTGATTCACCAAACCTCCTTAACTGATGTAAAATTGAATAATAGAAAATGAGCAAGCATGAGTATCAGCAGCACATGACCAAGTTATGGCAATTTCAAATACATGTCAAGGTGCTGCTAAAGTCATGCCTTGAATTTCCCTCTGCAATGAGAGCAATTATATTAGTTATTTTAAGCCTCCTTGGCGGCAACAAAAGCAATCTCATGAGAGTGAAGAGAAGGGATTATTTAGTGTAGACTGTAGAAAACAGAAGAATTTATGGACAAGGTGTGTTCCCACACAGAAAACTCAGCGCATAGAAACAGTCAAGTTAAGATGGAAGGCCTTTATTTAACAGCAGTAACTTAACAGTTTCCCTCAATGTTGGCAGTCCTCATAGCATAGGGTAGACAAACCTATCGAACCTAAATTTTCTACTCATTCTATGCCCTGTGGAGGATGCAAAAGTATTAAAAGAAACTAATATCATAAAATACAGAGTATAATGAGACAGTGAAAGGAACAATACCTGTTTCAATGATTTTAACTTTTTTCTCTTTTTGTTATTTGCAGTCGGGTTGGTTTTAGAAAAAGAAGCTTCTTCAACAGCTTGCTTTAGCTCTGCCAGGTGCTGCTTACAGCGCAGAAAATCCAGGCTTTGAAACTCGTCGAGTAAAATCTTCCGGTACAGCCACTGCTTCACCGATGGTTTGTAGCTGCTGCTCAGTTCTCCTGTTTTAATGAAAGTGTCAACCATTGAATGATTAGAATAGAAAACAAATTGTATTGCTGCTTTTGATGTACAGGTTGTCTAGAGTTAAATAAAACTCTGAAGGAAAAATCAGGAACCTAGTAGAATTAATCAGAACTGATCATTTCCAACACTTTTAACGCATTACACAATAAACATTGCCAAAGCAAAACACCACGCCAAAACAAAATCAACACAAATTAACCCTTTATTGTCAAATATTTTCTCATTATTGCCATTACCACACTAACATTGGCATTAGGTTGTAACCAACATCAGAACAAAGGAGGAGGGGCTACATGGTAGTGAACTCCAAAGAACACACATACAAGGGCACAAATTTGAACATAAGCACAATATAATGAAACCATTTTTTAAAAGAGAACTGTGAGGCTATTTTTTTTAGAATACCATATGGATCTTCAGTGCTATGAAGAATTAGGATAAACTTGTGCACGGGCACTGCAGAAGTACATCATAGGAAAAAAAATTAGAACTGTTCATTTGATTGGTATACTTTTCAAGTGAGCAGTAGAAATGGCAATTGATATTTATAGTAAACAAATATATAAATATTTGAATACACACACTATAACCTAACTTTAGACATAAATTTGTTTTTTAAAGAGGAATAGAGCAACACATTTATAAATATTTAAAATATTACTAAATATCTATCTTCCTATTACATAATTTCAGAAACAATGAACCACAAAGAACACAATAGAGGTATGATAAATTTGCCTCAATGCCAACAATGCTATAGATATTTTACTGAAGAATAATGGTACAAAAGCAATAAAGAAATTGCCCCATGCAGTTAAAATGACCTTTTTGTAAATAACATCTTAACCCCTTTGCTATTAAGCTCAACAGTAGAGTCTTCTCCTCAGTACTATAGATGTTGGATCACCAGTGGCCCATGTGGCAGCAAATGTAACAAGGGCAAAATTTCATCCCCAAATCATGGCCAAAACTTAAGTACAGCAATGATTATCTCCTCCATGTAAGAAAAGTAGATAATAGACAACTCTTTTACTACCAAGATGTAGGAATGATACTTTCATCTAGTTTTCAGTACTCAGAACTTAGTTTATTAAAATTTTAGCAGTAACATCTTAGAAAACTAACCTAGAAAGTTATTGAAATGAATAATTTTAAGCACAAGTATTATTTAAAACCTTTTAAAAAAATCCTAGAATCATAATTACCTGAGACAGAAATGAGAGCTTGGGGCTCATACTCCTGAAGATAGAGCTTATACATTTTGGAGCAATCAAGGTTCAGAACATTGGTACGTGTGTCTGCTTTGCAAACTGGCCCTGGATCACCCGACACAAGCTTCAGCATGTGTTTCTTGAGCTGGAGAACAGTCTGCTCTGAGGCTTTGCAGGAGAGCACACTGCTGCTCTTGTTAAACCTGCACATGACATAACTATTAGTGAAAGATTAGTCATGGAAAAACAATTACAACTACATGCATTTTGTTAAATAAAGAGTCTGATACATTTTTTGAAATAAGAAAGAGCATCTAAAAAATAAAATAGAACATATGATCAACACTGAATACATAAGATTTACTAGATATTTATCAATCTCCTTAGGTTAATTAAAATAAAATTAACAATTATATCATAGAAGGCATACAGAACTTAATACAAATATACTGGCTCCCCTAAATTAGAATATTTCATAATTTGGGCAACTTTATCACAGCTTTTAAATTAGAGGTTTAAAAAACACATACAACTGGTAACAAAAAAATTTCTTTCACTTTGAGATATATTTCTAAAATATACCTAGGCTATTTATATTTGTTAAGTAACATGGTTACTTTAAGCATCAGCATCCTCATAAATATTCATACATTGATACAAAAAATTAAATCATCCATTCATTTATTCTATTACATGCACTTCTAAGGAATATTTATGTTTATGCTCTCATATCAACAATAATAATTACCCACCTTTGGTTCAAGTGTCTAAAGCATTTCCGCCTTGAATTGCACCGGCTGCAGTTAGATTTACTAAGAGTTTTTAAAGTTTTAACATCAGCTTGATGCGAGTTGTTCGCCGTTTTTGTTACAGTAGCTGCAGACGATTTGGCATTTGGAGCTTTTTTTCGTTTTTTCGAAACCGAGTTTGAGAGGGACATCCTTTCTTTCAAAGGATCATTCAATGGTAGAAAACTTTGATGGGTTGACCCATCAGATATGCAAGACATAGTATTCTTCCAACTTCATTTTACGTAAAAATTTTCAAGTGTAAAAAAATTCTTGTATACTTTTTCATTAGCTCAGCTATAAAAACATAGTTTCGGAAGATTCAGTCCCACTTTGGGTAGCAAACACGCAGCTTGTAGGGATTGCAGGAGATTGAGGGTGCCGGGCCCAAATGTCGCAATGATGAATTCGTTTCAAGGCCTACAACATGTATCAAATCACCTACTTAAAATTAAGTTAATTTCTAAAAACATAGTACTGAATATTTTTCAGGTAGGTGGAATTATTTCTTAGGTATTTTTTTACTTTTAACTAGAATTAGATGTCATTAACTCTTAGAGAGTATGATAACTTGAGACAGGAGTGCCGTTTCGAGACCACTGCTAGATGCACTCGTCCTGCTCTAAAAATCCAGGACAATAATGATTCTTAAAATATTGCTCTTAGAAAATTGAAATTAGTCTAAAATGAAGCTCATAAAATTCCATATGTTCTCGTATATTACGATTTATTTTTTATTCTTTCTGGGAGGGTAAATTTCTCCTTACCCTCAACATTTTCAGTAAATTTTCTTAAAACACTTACGTTAACATGGTCTTCCACCTAAACTATTGTACCTATAAACGTCAATTTAGGCTAAATTTAAAACTTAACAAATACGATACTTTTGAGAACATCAGACAAGCAAGTTTTCTAATTATCCAGAGAAGGGCAAGTGAAGCTTCTTTCAGTTTGATTTTCCGAAGAATCCCCATTTTGACCACACTTCGACTTTTAACTATTGTGCTTTAGATAATTCAAGGCCTCTACCCTACGGATACACGCCAAGAAGCTTGACGCCCTGGGGATCAACACAGATGTTCGCCCATGCGATCCCGACGACGTAATATTTAACTTTAGCTCCATTGTCATTCCGCCTCGAGTTAGGTTTTTACTGGCGGTCGGTTTGGAATTTTGTCTTCCCATTTTCAAACTAGATTTTTATCGATATTTTTTAGCTTTCGAAAAAGTAGTTTCTAATATAAGCAATGTTAAATGTGCTGACTTGTCCAATTTTACCAACCGACTACATTTGCTTGCATATAAGTACTTTTATAACTTTAAGTCTTCTAAAGTGTTCTCATCAGTCTACCGGAGAGAGGATGCAAAACTTCTTCGCTCATTTGCTTCCAACAAGGATGTTGTCGTTTCGAAACCAGACAAGGGCAGGGGTGTGGTTGTAGTTGATAGAGTTAGGTACGTTAAGAGCATGTTATCTTTAATTTCTGATTGTTCAAAGTTTATTGAAATCACCGATCCCATTGGCAAATTTACTTTGAAGTTTGAAGACCGCATTAATAATTTTTTGCGGAAGTTGAAAACCGGCAAATTAATCACCGATGAAGTGTACACTAGTCTGTTTGTTTCTGGTTCAACTCCAGGTATTCTTTATGACCTTCCTAAAATACATAAAAAAGATTTTGCTCAAAATTTCCAGTGTAGACCTATTTTTTCTGCCATTAATACTCCGAGTTATAAGCTCTCGAAGTATCTGGTACCGATTTTGAATCCTCTTACTACTAATCAATATACAGTACAAAATTCTAAGTCATTTGTTCAGGATATAACGAAA
>JACJUY010006368.1:0-30570 GCA_014220935.1 Platorchestia sp. MABIK | reverse complement strand
TTTTTGCTGAAGATGAGCGAATGCTCGAAACGTTCAATTTTATTGTTTTACTTGCAATTTTTAATTCGAGTAAATGTTTTATACGGTATTTTTAGTTCTCTCCTTTTTACTTTAGATAATTCATATAAATTTTGATTTCAGACTCTAAATGCGTGTTAAATTTGAATGTATTCTTATGAAATATCAATTTGACCATGCATCTACTTGTTAACTCTAATATTAACTCGTTTTCTAACCATTATGAAATTTTAATGTGCCTCAAATTAGGGCTCATTTCGTTCAACATCTTTAAAAACATTATATGTTTTTAATTGATCCTAAGAGAGAGGGAACGAAGCCAATTTTCCGAAAAAACACTCATGATGAAACAAATTTATTGCTAAATTGAATATGCTAGAGCATGTCGTGAGACTTTGTTTCCAACGCTTTTCATCTGCCCTTTTATTTGATGTTACGGATTTTCTCATGACATAAGTTGAACTCAGCTTACTTTACAGTATTATTTGCCATTGACCACGACGCACAGCAGAGATGATTTCAAGTAAAGCAAAATAATAATCAATATTACAAAAGGTGCCGCGTCCGTCAGTCTGTGTGACCCCCTATTCTAATCGATAGCTTTGATAGCAACAAGGATAAAGCTCAAAAGAAATACAAGAAATTATTTTATTGCATTAATTTTCTGTGGCGATCCAACTTCCGTTCACTTTCATAATGGAATCCAGAATACGAAAATCGGCTTTTTTTTACAAATAGAAATTTTCTTCGGAGCTTTCTCTGTTGAAATTCTTCATGTTGCTTTGATATTTTTAACTGAAAACGCGAAAAGAAATGTTTCAAATTCGTTTGATCAGTAACCTAGCTACCACTTAGCATAAGACCCAAGATTTTGGAACTTGAGTTATTGTTTTCAAAATTGTGATTTTCTTGAAAAGCTTCGAAGAGATATAGGCGACATTTCAGAATATAATCCCGGCAAAAGAGGCCACCATGGATAGAAACATGCCCAACCGTAAACGAGAAGCAGCAAGACTTCGACAGTAAGAAAGACGCTGCAGACTATCGAATGAACAATGCAAAATGGTAAGATGAATCAATGCTGCTCGCCAACGAGAAGCTAGAGCTAACTTGACCCTTGAACGGCGTTTGACAATTATAATAACAAACATCGGCATCTACGGATGCTTTATTTCCAATTGAAGCATGATACATATCACCTTTTACATTGGTTTTTCAAATGCCTTATAACTAACACCAGGACGCCATGACGCTTTCCCCCAGTCAGACACCTGGGTAGAGTGGGGTATTGTGCTTAGAATTTTTTCTCCTATACCCAACAGAGAAAATCGCCACCAGCGCCTAGACTCGAACCCGCGTTTCCCGCACGGAGTCAGGTCCTATAGACAAACGGTTATGGCGAGCAATTCTACGGGATCATTTGACGGGCAGCCGCGTCAGTCATTCTAATGTCTGTCACACGGCTCACACCCACCAGCAGAAAGTGTGTGATGACTGATGAGTGTATCTGTAATACAAGCTTCGTCAAATTCAAAATTTTCGGTGTATTAATCCATCAGATTCGGAATCGGAATGAATATCACGTGTATTGTTAGGAAATAGGAACGTGTGTCTTGTGATTTGTCGAATATTATAATACATTTTCGATGGGCTTCGGCACTCGACCTCACAACTGTAAAGAAATTTAAAGTTTTTATTTCTTCCGGCCTTCATTTCATTTCGCATTTTTTCTTACTTAAAAATAAGGGGGTGATCTAGTGATTTATAAAATCTTTTGATTGAAAGTTCCCCTATGACCACTATAGCGTGACTTACTAACTTAAAGCTTCATTTCACGCAGTACTCACAAATTTGAAGTAGTTCTGATACAGTCTACAGAGCGTGTAGACTGCCCTTTTATGACCACACTTCGACTTTTAAACTATTGTGCTTTAGATAATTCATATAAATTTTGATTTATATTTTTAATTGAAAACGCGAAAAAGAATGTTTCAAATTCGTTTGATCAGTAACCTAGCTACCACTTAGCATAAGACCCAAGATTTTGGAACTTGAGTTATTGTTTTCAAAATTGTGATTTTCTTGAAAAGCTTCCCTTCCATAGGCATAGGTAGAGGAAACAAGGTAGGTTCGAACCAGTCTTTTTTTCGTTGACGGCCTGGTTTTGCTGACGTCACGGCAACGAACCAATAGCAGCGCTCATATTGCATCTGGTAGCACTGCTACCCACAAATCTGGCTCCACTATTGGGCTCACGACACTGAGGTTTGGTGACGTCATAAAGTTTGTTTGAAGTAAAGCCTTTCTATTGGCTAGCCGAACAAGAGGAGGTATATTTTCTCCCATAAAAATGACCCTACCTTGTTTCCACTACCGTGGCGTGTACATTGTAGGTTACTCGGATCACCGTGTGCTAATAGTTCCACGTATCTTAATTACCAGTTTATGCCAAGGTCAATAAAATAAGGTAAATATAATCAACTTCGGAACCTAGACCCTGAAATTCAAGTCTTCAAAGTTCAAGCCGAGTAAAACGTGCTATTTCCCTCTTTTTACCATAGTTTTTCTGCATTATCACTGTCAGAGATTGTATAGTGTTTGTTATAATTAATAACAACAGTGGTTCATTCACATGCATGAAAAGTACAAATATGTAGCTCGAAATCAACTCTTCAACTTGAACCTTGCCATACCGTGAAAACTGCGTTTGTACGAGGAAGGCTCTTCTATGGTATTGAATACCTGAAATATCTATTAATTTCACACGGTAATCCACGTTCCTTGAAATGCTCTAGCAATCATCTCCTGGTACATATTAGGTGCTTTATGAAGTTCATCCAAGATTTCAGAAGATTGAATTCTGAGGTAAGTGAAAAGACGTCCTAAGAATACAATATATTTGCGAAACCTGGAATGATTACCGAACCTAAAAAATAGTGAAAGTTTCTTTTTAAAAGGTAATTTAATAAGAATGTTACAGAGAATTTACGTGTTTCGGTAGAAAAGCGAGACCCTTAGGAGAAATAGGTGGACAAAGAATCACGACAAATTAATATGAGGACTACCATAAACCGATGTGAATGATAGAAAAATGAAACTTGAATGGTTAGGCATGAAGAGATCACTATAAAGCACTTTAACAAAATCTCTTCCGTCTAACCAATCAGAAGAGAATAA
The DNA here is from genome assembly GCA_014220935.1 of Platorchestia sp. MABIK. NCBI lineage: Eukaryota > Metazoa > Arthropoda > Malacostraca > Amphipoda > Talitridae > Platorchestia > Platorchestia sp. MABIK. Next base: position 27,375 of record JACJUY010006368.1, on the reverse strand, counting down.
AAGTACACATACAATAGTCAAGATTCAATATGCCATTCTTTTCTCATCAGTTATTACAACAATTATTTGATTTGGTCACGCAGCGAAGTATTTAGGCAAATCAAGCATTTGTTTTCAAGCAAAATTACCCTGGAGTAAAGATCACTCTTCAAGTCTCTCGTTTAAGCTAAATCTTCTCGAGAAAGAAACAGTTTCTTTAAAAAAAAAATTGATACATGAAATGTATTACAACACATTCAATTTTAAGAAAGTACACCTATACGAAATAACTAACCGTCGTTAAGCCCCTGGGCAATTTTGTCATTCCTTCGTCATTAACAGATTTTGAGACCTGATTATGATCGCACCTCTGCAGTTTATAATGTTCAACACTTTGACCCCGACGTTAGCCCCCAGGTGTCACAGAGGGGATTTTCATAATGCTGCTGACCAACCAGTAGTCATAAACTCAATTTTCATTAACACTTAATCAAAGCTTAATGAAGGTCCGATCCAGTTAATGCTTGTTACTTTCAAAATTGCTTTCAACCATTGAATTTAAATTTAACTTGAATATTTAACTTCAGTTTAACCCATTGCGGTCAACGTGTTAATTCGCAAGAGTGATCCCCTTTGACGGCTCGATTGAAAGCAGCTGCAAGATGGCAGCTACAAACTGCAAAAACAAACAAACGAGGCCATGGTTCCATACCACGCACTGCCGGCGTCCTGTCGAAAACATGATTTTTGCCAGCGCTTAGCATGTTTCAGCATAAGTAGTTTGTGAAAATGCTGCTGAAAAAATTATAACCCCAATTACGACCATGGTGAGATTTTGAAAATAGATCTCAATGCACTTGAGCGAAAGACCCAGACTCAGTTTATCGCCACGTTGTTGGCGGAACTGAAATTTAGTAGCAGAATAAGGAAATCAACTTAACCGCTCAAATGCATTTTTTCTTCCTAAGAAATATAAAAAATACAATTCCACGATACATTTAACACGTTGACTGCCTATTGGGGTATAAGAGTACCGCGAGGCAAATTGTTCATTTACATATCGGTGTGAATAAATAGCATTCCAACTATTTCAACATCTTTTTTAGAAGAGATTCAAGTATACGAGGTAAAATTTCACACTTCTTAGGAGAGATACAATTTTTTTCGAGCTGTAAAGTCGTTTTTTAAACTCTGCTACTTACACCCTCACCTAACATGAGGCCGCTCGACGCACATGTGCGTCCAGCGGCAGCGAACGTGTTGACCTGGTGTGATAACAGATATTTATCAAAGAATATACCACCACTTGCAATGGCAGCGCCACCACTCCACCACCAATTTTGCCACCACTCGCAATGGCAGCGAGTGGTGGCAACCAACGCCTCCCACAGAGAAATAGATATTTAGTGTTCCGGTATCTAGTTCACAGAGTAGGAGCAAAGACAAACAGACGACTAACAAGCAAAAAATAAACCCTGCCATACAGCATGTCGCACAAAAATCTGAACCGAGTATTTATTTCCCCGTATCAGTGGGATCTGTAAAACCACTATAAGAGTACCATAAGCAATTAAATTTCTTGCAAAATTATCCTTCAAAATTAACCTATAGAAAAGGTATTACTGATTATGATGGTATTACTGATACGGTAAAATAAATACTCGGTTCGGGTTTATGCGGGACATACTATATAAGGGGGAGGGGGGATTTTGACACGTTCCAGAGGAGACGGTGGTGGACGGCTACCCTGATGACCTTGGCGTGAGTCTAGACTGCAACCAAGGAGGTTTGATGGAAACCCTCTCAGTGACCTTAAATTGAATCAGGATTTGAGTCACTCTTTTAAAGGATGCTTTAATATTAGACCGTTTATGTCATATGAGTTTCATCAGATCACAAGTGAAAAAATATTTTAATCGTGGGTACCATTAAGATGGAAATATTTGTTTGTCATCCACATCTGCAAGATTTATCTAAAGAAAAAATCGGTTCCCGTCATTTTTGACGGGTCGTGTACACTTATAGTTGTTCATAAAACACAGCATTTTTAATCAGTATACGAGGATACACCAGAAACCGTCTGAAAAACAGTGTGTAGATGAGCCTGTCCGTAATGCAAGGTCATTTAAATAAAAACTATTTCTAAGGTAATCATTCGCCACTAGAGGCATTGCCACCACTTGTATGGGCTGCCCAGAGCGAACTGAGTGCTCCTGACACCATGTTCTCGCCCACAGTATACAGCACGGTATACCGTGGTCACGGTACCATGACCGTGGTCCATGCCCGCAGTATATAGAATACCGTCAATGCGTTTGTCCGTGCACTTCGGAATTTTGAGTGCAGTGTGGCAGTGGCCAGTGCAGTTGTAGCGCTCGCGTTGCAATGAGGTAGCGAGAGGTCGTGGTTAGACCATTTTACGTTGTGGCGGATATCCTTGAGTGAAATCAAAATAAATTGAAAGTTTAAAAAGCAAAAAGTTTTTGGTTCTGAAAAAATTGGGAGCTTGAGTCATTCTTGTCTGTTCGAAGGACCAAATGCGTTCATAAGTCATGTACAGCTTTGCAGTGTGTGTTTTTCAGTGAACAGGTTTTTAATGAACAGTGTGTATTAAAATTTGAAATTTATATCTTTAGTGATCAAATATACGTATAATTTGCACAAGTTTTGGTTGTTACTACTGTTGGTGCTACAAATTATTATAACTTTGGTTGCATTTCTAGGTTAAAATATTACGTCAGACCCATCTGGGTTCACACACGAATGGAGTCCCACATTTCTAGCGCGAGTTGTTTACTGTGGGAGGTAAGGTGCATTTACATGCACTCTAAATCGCTTTCTACGCAAAAACCACTTGTTTAATGTTAATAGATGGTCTCTTCAGTTGAAGTAGATATTATTTAACCGGAGAAATGTGTAGAGCTAGGGGATTTGAAATGGAAAGTGATCCATGTGCGTCTTGATTTAGACGGACTGGTATTTTCTAACTCTCATCAGCTCATGGCTGTCTTTGGCGCCGTCACATGTTTAAGGGCATTGAGATTCTTACTTGAATTTTCGCTGAAGTCGCTGAACTTGTTCGGTCCCACAGGTAGCTATACGTAAATTTCACCATTGTACTAGACTTAAGAAACATTCTACCTCAGTAACACCTGTGGTAAATAAATTTTCACCATATTGATAAATAGGATTATCGTTATCCAAACTAGTAGCTCTCGGAAGGTACTCTGGGACCCTTCAAACCTTTTTAACACAAAGACACAAATCATGCGTAGGATTTAGAATATATGTGCGCTACGGGACTCTCGCAAACTTGACTATCACGGGTGAGGTGAGAGCTTGTTCAATTGGCCTCGTGATTGGCGATGTCGACCGCGGTCAAAGTCAAGGTCATTTTTGGTTCTGAACCCCGCGTTCTGAACTGACTCCTCTTCACCTTACCACAGAATACATATGGTCTGTGACCTAACCTAGCACGTCTGAGGCATGGGTTCCAGCCTGAAGTGCTCGCACCCCTTAAGGGTGTGAGATGATATTTCAGGGAGTGCGAGAAAAGTCTAAGTAAATAACATGATATTGGCTGTATGATGGCATTTTAACTTCAGGGAGAGCGAGGTTAGAATGAAATTTCTTTAGAGGTACGGGGCGAAAAAAGGTTGGGAACCCCTGGTCTAAGGCAAAGCACACAATCAAATGAGCAGCATTCTAATATCATCTCAGTCGTTCTATGAACACATTGACGAACTCCCAATTTAGATGATGCTGCAACGTGGGTAAATGAAATTGGCTGCGTCAGTTTCACTTGAATTGTTTCGAGCCGGGCGTCTACAATAATTCTGGTAAATCAGTTCCTCTTATTCCACTCGTGGAATGTACATCGAAAATTTCATCTGAAGGTTTCCTGAATTTCAGTATACTTGCGGTGATGCTATCTTCAGACATGCAAAGGTCCCACGACCAAGTGGTTAACGAACTCGGATGAATCTAATCTTCAGATTTGCGTCAGCCACCTACCCAACTCATGTGTTCATGATGCGGCGGCCTTGTTGGTGCTACACGAGGCTGACGAATCCCTCTTAGCTTGTGGTCAGCAGTTTATAATAATGGAATAAATCCTTGACTTTTTTTCTGAGGACAGTGTGATATTGCTCTCTTTTGTGTGAACCTCTGTTGATACAATATGTGGAATTGTCATGTTTTTCGACTAAATTATCCTCAACACTTTGCCTTCCGATGTACTCATTGCCACTGCTCAAGCTTCCAAGATGAGTCTAGAACGAGGCGAATGCAAATGTAAAGCATAGCTACAAGAAGGGCCTCATTCGCAATGATGATTATCTATGAAGCTTCTTGGTCTGCAGATATAAAAAAAACTCAAGGGCTGTCTTAAAAGCAATTTAAAGACGTTAATAATGCACTTCTGAAACATATAACGATTGCTTGGATACTTATTTTCAATTGCTTCTGACTTTCCCTTGCGTGTGATTGAATAGATATTAATGTCAGCATTGAAATATTTCGTACCATAAAACTTCTAATCTTCAGTATTAATTACAAAACCAAGAGTCTATCACTTGATATGTTTAGAAAAGTTAAACGCCAGCACATATCACAAAATACATTCATGTTCGAAAGCTAAATGAATCGTTAAGAACACATTCACTTGTAATCCACACTGTCTAGGTAAACAACACACTTAAATTTAGGCTTTTCGAAGAAAAAAAATTGTTATTTCTCGAACTTTTCTTATTTTAAGGGGGACGACCCAGGGATTTTCGAGCCCAATTGGCTATTTTATTTTGTTCAAAAAAGGATCCTTAGGTGGTGGGCTATTGTACCCTCAAATTTTATGGGGCCACGGGCACTAAAATCCCCTCCCAAGAGGGAAGTAAGGGGACCAAAAATCACGAATTTTTGACCCTATGTAAAAAGACAACAGAAAGGAAAATAAAAATCTGGCTTGTTTTCGTTTGTTAGCAATGTTTCAAGGATTCCAAAACTATCATTGGTTTTGTTGTAGCATGAAAGCTCATTGACTTGTGTTCATTTGAAATATCAGATATAATGACACATAAAAACAAATGTTTCCCATTTTCTGAAAAAAATTAAGGTCAAAATCGAAAAAAATGAATAAAACAAAATGATTTTTTTTTTAAATTACATATAATGACTTATTTCAGAAAAATTAGTCCACAAATAAAAAATTTACCATTCATCAAGAATTAAAAACATTTTTTATATCATTTATACATTTAATTTATAATTCACAGTGTAAATATGAAATTATGCATGTAGATTATTAAATTAAACATGAAAACAGCATTCAAGTACAAAAATTGTCCATTATATTACACTTCAACAAAAAAATTGGTTTATGGCCTCCTACGACAAAACCTAATTTGCAACATTCAAAAGAATAGAAGTCAGTGAGTTTTCATGCTAAAAAAACCAAGGCAGTTTTGAAATCCTTGTAACATTTCTAAGAGACTCACAGATCCCAATTTGTCAATTTGTACATTCAATTTTTTTATGACTGTTAAAAAAAACGATTATTATATTTTAGTTTGTGATCGAAAATCACATATCAAAAGAAAACAGAAAAAACCCAGAAAATTCGGATCAGTGAGTTTGTCATAAATGTTTCAAGAATTCAAAACTGTCTTTTAATTTGTTCTAACATAAAAACTCATTGACTTCTATTGTTTTGAAATATCCCTAAAAATGAACTAAAAAACTAATATTTCGATTGTTTTTCAAAAACTAAGGCCTAAATCGAAAAAGTTACATGAGTAAAATATGTTTCATTTCAAAAAGTACATATACTGACAAAGTTGCAGACCAATCGGATTAAAATTTAAAAATCGCTGTGCCGTCCCCCCTTGTCAAGCGTTCTTCATTTATGATCCACCTTGTAAAAGGCTAATTAAATAACTTTGTGACTTAAACACACGAAACAATTATTGAACAGATACGTTATTTTCAGAGCAACATGATACTCGAGGTGATACTTTTCCTTCTGTTTCTGGCCCTTCTTGTTTTCTTCACCAAGAAGCCTGGGAACATGCCCCCTGGTGAGTGTTCCTAAATGTATTCTCCACTAGTAAATTGAAAGCAAATTCCAAGTTCGGTCCCATTATGCTAACTTGGCTCTAAGAAACTGCCTGTGAAGAAAAAGAAAATAGTTATCGCACTTCAATTTTTGCTCAATAACTTCATACGTTTCTAATTTGGGTGGGAAATAAGGAGGTAAAAACTGGTCCATTGCAACATAGAGGCGTTAATTTTCTTGAACATCCATTTTACATTTACGACTCAGAGAGCAGATCAATGATCGACCAAATCAGAAATGCTTATAGTTGTTAGGTGTGAGACCAGTGACTCCTCTATCTACGAGGCTTTGTATAACTCACTGGAAATTTGAATGTTCAAATTGTGTGCAATTTTATCCTATGCTTTTATAACTATTTAGTTTCAAAATAGGTGCCTTAATAGCATTTTTAAAACATCGTTTTACAATACGTAACTTTAGTACGTTTAATGGCTCGAACGTCCTAACAACAACAAGCATAGACTCGTCAACGTATTGCTGGTATGACCTGACACTCATCTAAACGTTGTCGAACTGCCTCAATATTTTTGTAAGTGCTTTGTCGCGTCGGTTGCAGTGCATGTTTTTGTAGAAGTTCTGTTGTGTTGGTTGCTACGTGCGCTGTAGTAGATAAAGTGCTACACTGGCTGCAGTGCGTGCTGTGCTACACTGGCTGCATTGCGTGCTGTGCTACACTGGCTGCAGTGCGTGCTGTGCTACACTGGCTGCAGTGCGTGCTGTGCTACACTGGCTGCAGTGCGTGCTGTGCTACACTGGCTGCAGTGCGTGCTGTGCTACACTGGCTGCAGTGCGTGCTTTGCCACACTGGCTACAGTGCGGGCTGTGCTACACTGGCTGCAGTGCGTACTTTGCTACACTGGCTGCAGTGCGTGCTTTGCTACACTGGCTACAGTGCGGGCTGTGCTACACTGGCTGCCGTACATGCTCTGCTACACTGGTTGCAGTGCGTGCTTTGCTACACTGGCTACAGTGCGTGCTTTGCTACACTGGCTACAGTGCGGGCTGTGCTACACTGGCTGCCGTACATGCTCTGCTACACTGGTTGCAGTGCGTGTCTTCATCCTGCCTTGTCGTATCAGCGTATCTAGCATTCTTGCATCTTCCTGCTGAACCACGGCTGATCGTGCAGAAACATTTGTAAGTGACTTTTTAGAGAAACGAGTGCTTCATCGATTTTCCCCCAGTTGCTTACATTGCTCACCATTCGGAAATCAACTTTTGAACTTTTTGAGATTTTTCGTTAAAAAATTTTTAGTTACGAAATTTCAAAGCACGCACTTCGAAAAGGCAGTGTTATGTACCTAGGTCCAAACTGTGAAATTCCATATACCACCAGAAGAGTGAACGGCAGAATGTAGACCTTACGCCCGATCGGTAAGTAGTAAATCAACGAGGAAAGCAAGCTCAGCATAGGGAAGGCGACAGAGAAAAGTGCTCAGCACTCTTCGACGGTTGAGCGCTGCCAACCGCCTCAACGAATCTACAGAAGCAGCAGCAGTCCCTGCGGCTATTTAAGAATTCGTTGACTGTTAGGTAGAATCATTATAGTACGAGAATTCCTCTTGTAAAGGTCTGTTAGTGCCACCTTTCGACTTGTTAATTAAAACTCAGCCGGCTCTCTGAGCGAGAGTCTATGTAATCTCTGTGTAACTTCATATCGACATATCCAATTTAACGCAATTACTAGACCTTTAATTCGTCATCGTCGCTGCGCACTCCAATTTAAGTTCTTTGGGATTGTCCATTATTTTATCATCCTCGATATTTGCTAGTTTCATCAACCTCTTGTCATATGTGTGTTCACCCTTCGTTATTCGTTAAAACAGTAAATGTATGGCCGTACTAAGATGTGTGTTTAATATATCCTGCTTAAATAAACCGTAAATTTGAAGGTCAACCTTGAAAAAGACGAACCTTGAAAAAGACGAGTAGGACGAACAGTATATTTGATTTGAAAAGAAAAAAAGGCTACGACACAGTCATCCAAAAAAGTGAGAATTCATTGCCGCAGATAACCTCCAAAACGAACATCTCACCTCCAGAACTCCGTTTCCACCAGCAAAGCACACACAAAGTACGCACTGCAGCCAGTGTACTTATTATGAGTTAATCATGATTCGCTCACTGTAGAGTTTCTCGATCAAAAATCGCCAAAAGCCTTATTTGGCTAAATTTAGGGTTTAAAACTGATCTTAGCGTGATGTTACCGTACAGATTTCTTTCCAAATTTTAAAGACCTGTCCATTGTTAGCGGGGGTAAAATATGGGAAGGTGGAAGGAAGTTTACAGTGTTCATTATGCGTAGAATAATTTCCCAGGTATCCTCTCGAACTAATCTCATATCGTCACTCGTATCAGTGTCTCCAACCAACGTAGCAAGTGACATAAAATCCGTACATGCGAGCACTTCAATGGCGGTCCCGATCTTGGTATCTTGAGATACAAACAGACGTACATATAGTTAAAACTTGCCCACAATGCTGTCTGTGGTAAAATTGTGCAAGATGCAAATGCTTTCTAAACAGCAGGGTTGTGATGTGTATTTAAACATTCGGAAGTAACATAGTAGTGTGAAAACATTGAAATGAAAAATCAGAGTTAATGCTGAGAACGTTTTGCTTTTAATTCATTACTTCCCTTCATAAAAATATTACCAGTCATGTCTACTCGATTCCCACAAAGCAACTGGAATGAGATTTAGCGCCAAACACACAATGACAACAATTTAAGTCAGAGTTTTCTTTTTATTTACTTTAAATGCTCTATCTCAGCTATTTCGAGAGGCCTCTGGCTTCAAAGATATTCTGAAAGCCATTTGACGACAACACACCACTTTAACCTGTCGACCCGTCGGTAGCACCGAGCTGAGCGCAGGTGATCTATTTCCTGATGTTGTCCAGGCACGTTTGGCTTGCCCTTCGTGGGCAACCTGCCGTCCCGCGACCGCAGGCTGACGGAGCAGCTGAAGGAGATGATGGAGCGCTACGGGCCCATCTTCACGTGAGTCGCGGCGACACGTTTTTGTGTGTCTGCAGTGGGTTTGATTGTAGTGGAGCCAGAAAGTTTTACCCTGCTGGCAAAATGAAAGTTATAATGGAAAAAATATCGGTAAAATATTGACTTGACTTGAAAAACTGGCAGCACCGCTCAAAATATCTTGCGGTTCACTGTCTTGTATTTGTTGAGGTCGTTTCAGCTGAAAATGGATACAGAGCGAGCAATATTTCGTGTGACTTACTTATTTTGGAAGTCTTGATGCTTCTTAACGGACATGGTGTTAGTTGAGGGATTTGGTGTGAGTTGATGGATTCAATACGGGCTGCATGTGGGACCATATTTAGAGCGTTATTTTTGTTGTTGCTATAATATTTAGCGCATGTGCTGAACTTCAATACGTGTGACGATTTAACCTCGAAGGAAAAGACCACCACCTACCCCATTTCAGGTGCGCTCTCAACTCAAAATGGAGCTGCTTAGTTTTTTCTTGAAATGTACTACGAATTCAAGTGTGACTAATTATTTTTGTGCCTTGAAACTTTGGTATTAATTTTGGTTTAAACTTACAGGACTAAGTGGGGCTTCAGGAAGGTCATCATTCTTACTGACTACGGCCTCACAAAAAAGGCTTTCAATCATCCCGACATCCAAGGAAGAGCTCACTTTTACTCCTTCGATCTGCTGTACTCTTTTAAAAATAACGGTGAGTATGATCATAAATATTTCGTGCTTGCATGAACAAACCTTTACAAAAAAAAATCAGATACCCAAAGCATTTGAATTTGTGCTTAGTGATGGGAATGTAAAATTGAAATCTTTTAATGAACATATGCTGCACGAACCTAGACCTGTTAGTTAGACAGGCTTACGAAATTAATCACGAGGCCAGGGCATCTTTTGTTAAACTCAAATGTTGGATTGAACTTGACAGATTTGAGGTTGAGTGTAAGCCGGATTTGAGATTTGAGATTTGTTTTCGTCCTTACCGTGGAAACTTGTATTTTATCTTTGATTTCTCTAAAATAAAGTTCACTGATGGTAAAATGATCATTATGTGGGGTGGAATCATTTGACTGCTCTATTTTATTCAGGTGTGATAAACAGTGACGGCTCTCTGTGGTCTGAGAACCGGCGTTTCCTGATTCGTCTATTGCGAGACCTGGGCATGGGCAAAACAGTCACTGAAATCTCCATCCAGGAGGAAGCCGCCATGTTGGTGGACCACCTGGAGGAGACCTGCGTCGACAAGCCCTCAGAGATGGATCTTAGCATCAACACTGCCGTTCTCAACGTCACCTGGCAAATGTTGGCCAGTGAGTCGTTAGTTCTTAATGGAAACCATTGGGCAACTTTGTTACTCGTTAACGTGATATAAACCATCTTGGAGTAGAGGACGTTGCCATCTTGGAGTAGAGGACGTTACCATTTTGGAGTAGAGGACGTTGCCATTTTGGAGTAGAGGAAGTTCTTCAGGACGCCAAATCTGCAGCGAAGGGCGCTAATGATGTGCGAGAATCCTAGGATCATGTTCGTTTGTGGTCCTTCTCGGGATTAAATGGGGCTAAAACCTACTCAAAGGTAACGTACTTCTCACCATCACTGACTCCTTACATATATCTAGCCATAGGCAAGAATTAGATAATCAACATGATATGCATTTGCCGGTGTTTATGAGAAGACACACGTCCGGTGGTGTGAAATAATCTAAACAGTGATTCATTAGACCAGATTATCGATTTCTTTTTCCGTGGATAGTTTTGTATCTTTAGCGCTATAGTGTATACTATCCTGTTTTGACACTATAGTGTACGCAGTATCGTTTTGGCACTACGATTTGATTTGCCATGAATGGAAGCAACATGCATTACTTATTGAATACTTCTGGTGGAGACGGAGTTCTGTAGGTCGGATGTTCGTTTAGGAGGTTATCTGCGGCAATGAATTCTCACTTTTTTGGGTGAGTGCCTTTTCGAACTTTTTAGTGCGTATTGTTTGTAATTCTTAATCAATGGCTGTGCTGAACTCTAATCTATATGACGATTTCACCACCTACTCTATTTAACATGGACTCTTAACTTTCATATGATGGCGCTGTTAGGTCATTTTCTTAATATCTACTGAGAATTGAAGTGTGTCAAATTTAAATTCAAGGGTTTGATTTTCCACCACTTTTCTGTATCGCAGAGGATTTCTTTCCTGGCTTTATTACAATTTCACTATAAAAGATAAAGTGCCCCTTAAAACATCCGTAATGTTGGCTGTTCATGACACCGACGTGGAGGCGAGTTAAAACGATCACACCCCTTTGCATTTCAGACAGGTCAAGCTTAACAACTCAACTTACTACTCTTGCGTCATAGATCTTCGACTAATACTAACTTTTCGCCGCCTCTGAGGGTCACACTCTTATGTTGTATTGGACGCTCTGTCCGATTCGTATTGAAATAATCCATATTATTTTGCCCAATAGGTAACCTGCTACCAGAGTTGTTGTCTGTTGTGAATTGCATTGCCTGATGTGAAAAAGAGTTGTATTACGTGGTGTGGAAAAAAGTGTCTTTGTATGGAACAAACAGTGGCGCAGTATAGTGTAGAAAAAAGTGACGTTCAGGTACGGAAAAATTGAGGCACTGTCTTGTTTAGAGCATTGCTATGTAAGTTATTTAGGCAGAAGTTTATGTCATAGTTTTAGTCGCTAAGTTTACACAGTATAATTTCTCATTTAAATTTCAAAAATAAATTCACGTGAAGTGATAATTTGAGATGTGACTTCGTACTCACGTCAAAGCATAAACTCTTTCAAAACATTGAAATGCATCATCAAAGATTAAATAAAGGGGATTAGTAGTAGCAATTCTTTCAATTTTGATGCATTTAAATATATCGATACGGTCTTCTTTGTGTATTGTATCACGAGGTGCTCTATTAACTTGGTTGCACTAGGATGAAAAATGAATTTTAGCTTTCATACTGATCAATAAAGAGACTTACGAAGCCTTTTATCGGCACTTCTTTCTTGTAAGTTTATGCAATTGACCAATGTGTTTCTATACTCTTCTTCTTTGCAGGTAAACGATACGATTGCAGTGATGACGAAATACGCCTCTACACAAAAATTGAAAAGGAAAATTTGCGCTTAACACAAGGCCCTATATTTCTAATTGATGTCTTCCCCGGACTGGAGAAATTCGCGCCACAATTTATTCTTAACCACGTCATGAAAGTTCACGTCTTACAAAAAAACAGAGATTTCATGCTCAACATATTTGGGGTAAGCATTTTTTACTTTGGGTTTGAGAAAACAAGCTTTTTTTAAGAATATAGAATCTTAGAACTCACCTTTTGTGACCGAAAAGTAAAAATTTCAGTTGAAGATGGCCCACTATTTCACAGTAGAGGTTGATAAAGAGGGCAATTCTGGGTTAATTTTTATTAGCAAGTTCGTGGTGTAAACTCGTCTGTCAATTGAAGATTCAAATGCATAAATCAATCAACTAAAATTTTAGACGAATACCTTGGAATACCTCTCTCAAAGTCAGTATCGTTTGTTGATGGATCAATTTTTCACAGTATCTTGCTTCTGGAACCTTCACCTATACTCACTAGTCCGCTCTTCATGATATTGATCTTAATTTTTTGTGTACAACGATGAAATACAACATCTCAAGTGGTGCCTTACTCTCTTGATCTCAACATCGTGGAGCATTTCTGAAGTGAATTTTATTTGAAACCTTCACCTATTCGCACTAGTCCGCTCTTCATGAGACTAATTTTAATTTATTTGTGTACAACGATGAAATACAACATCTCAAGTTGTTTCCTCACTCTCAACATCATGGAGCGTTTCTGGAGAGAGTTTGTATTGCATATTGTTTGTGTTCCAGAAAGTAATAGAAGAACATAAGAGCACCCTGGACCCCGACAACCCCCGTGACATCATCGACCATTACCTGCTCTCCAAGGACTGCTCGCGCGACTCTCCCCCACTCTCCTATGATGACCGTAAGAATCGAAAGCAACGACAAAAAGGGAACAGCTTAGTTTGATGTATGGGATCGGATTTGTGCGTTACAGCACAGGTAAGTTTAGTCCCCTGAGTTACGCAGTAGCCTTAAGGTCACGCCTACCACGCACTCATTGTTCCCACTGTTTGGAAAATAGCTAAGGAGCGCGCTGATGTAGTCATTTACGAGACCTCGGTTGATAACCAATAATCGTGTTGAGTAAATTCTTTAGTGGTGACCACGTCGGCATATTTGACGACTCAGAATATCGTAGGTGAGCGCTGGCTGCTCAGTGGATGCTTCAAGTTGCTCTACAGGAGCTGTTCGTGCTGGCTATGAGAAGAGAACAACTGGCAGTACAACTTTTTCAGTTAAACACCATCGCATGAGTCCTAAGACAGGCATTGTAAGTTGCTTATCACAGTCATCTACTTGAGATTTTACACTTCGTTTCAATCTATTTATCTATCAGACAAAAATATCATTCACGGGAAACGGCTCGACGCATTCCGACGTATAATTGAATTTTAGTCCCTATGACGATTTCATATCCATTCGTTTTCGCATGACTTGCATTGAAATCTGCGGCGATATCTTTCCTTTAGCTTCGTGTGAACTGCACTTCATGCCATCGTGTTCAAGTTTTAATCTCACGTGCAATTGATCTCAGCTCCATCATCGTAAATCGCATGTTAAAAGTTTGCAAAAAGTAGACCTCTCACATGCAGGTAGCTATTCTGTTCACAGTCGGAATATTTTCTTTTTTGTAAGAAATTTTCGGAACTGGGTTCGGAGTAGACCTTTTGAGAGCATAAAAACCTAGCCTTTCACAACAGACATCACGAGCCTAGGAAGATCAAGATAGGCCCTGAAACGACGAGATCAACCGCCGAATTTTTCCATGGGACATGTTTTGATGCTAGTGATCCTGACAGTATTTAAACGCCGTAGTTCGTTGAAAAGTATTTTCAAGTCTGAGACTTGAATGTTGGGTCTCACCATCTCTGAGCGCCCTGTTTCCTTTCAGAAAACAACTTGTGTAATACCATGGGAGACATGTTCGTCGCTGGTTCAGACACAACCTCATCCACATTACGCTTTGTCATCCTTTATATGGCAATGTACCCGGAGGTAAGTCTTGCTTCGATGAAAAAATCATGCGGAATAATTTTCCTTCCAGTTTCACGCTACAATTGAGAGGAAAGAGAAGCATTGAGTGGTGAGGACTCCAAAAATGAAAATTTCGCGTTACATTTGCATGAAAAGTTTAGCAAATCTCATCTAATAATTTCTTTCAAAAGTCACAAGTTAGTACAGTAATTTCTTACCGTAATTCGATATACATGCATACATCATGGTTAATATAAAAATACAAGCATGTAGCGTGGGCCCAATAAAAGTGTACACTCTTTAAATTGCAATGACTTTTTTTGTTCACTTCAGGAAATAAATATAACAATCATCAAATAGCTGAGATCTTTCTGGTTGAACGAGTGACATCTTCTTCTATCATATGTCTCCACAATCCCAATGTTACCTTCACTGCTTCTTGTTCGATGTCGTCCACATTGTCCTCTGTTCCAGTGGAAAGAGTTCATTCTGCTATCCTCGAGCCGAAAATCTTGCAAACAGTTAACCCGGTCGGTGTGAAGATGTCAAACCTGTGGAACCTCCTTATTGCTTCAGCCTTTGAGTTTGTGCGTATTATTTCTTCCACTAGAAACTTGCGTTGGTGAAGAGTTGGCTGGCCCATTTTAAAGTGAGAAAGTGATATTGTTGAAAAATGGACCATTAAATACTTCATGGCTGGCTGGTATAAAAGATATATGCTCTGACAAATGTTTTTTCAGTTTTCTAACTGTTGTCTGTATTTCCTCTCTGAAAAATTAAAATGAGTTATTGCAATTTAAAAGTGTTGTTTTTTTGGCCCACCCCGTGCATCGAGAATGATGGAATAAAATGAACATTTAATCACTGTCATCATTATTTGACCTGAAAGATATTTCTACTGGACTTGAAGTGAGAACAACATGATACAAACTTAACGGCAATTTCGAGAGCATTTGCACGAAACAAGTTTCCATGTCACAGATGTTACAACGCTCTAGCGTGAATCGACGCCGCCTTCATAGGTCAATTTCGAAATCAACTCTTTCAGCCGTGTAATATAACGACTCCACTGAAGAGATGAAAGTAATTAAAGCTGCGATTCAAATAAACGCTTATTTTTCACCGGTCAGATCCAGGCGCGGGTACACCGCTGTCTGGACGACGTGGTGCCGCGGTCACGTCTGCCTTCCCTCGCCGACCGCAGCCAGTGAGTCGCTGTGAAGTGAGCCACGGTAGACGAAACAAGGTAGCGAGCGAGCGATGCTTATAGGGAAGTCGGAAAGAGAGTTTGACACAGAGTGTATCGGGAAGAGAAGAGGTGAAACGGAAAGGGACGGATAGGGAATTGAAAAAGATGCGCTTTGCGCATCTGATGCTAGTGTTGGAGGGTTCTTGTAAGTGGTTAGAATGTGGTTGCCAGATATATCAGTCGAATCCAGGGTTGCCATATATATCACTCAGCTTATGGCCACATTTTACTAGAAAAAAATTACCAAAATGGCCACTTCAAAATGTACAGGCATTTGTTTAATTAAAAATCACAAAAATAATAAACTTGATACTCATGTTGACATTATTATAACTCATTCTCTACATTTGAAGTCCTCACATACAGTTTCGTTACCTACTCGAACGCCTTCAAGAACAGGAACTCAAACAGTTACTTCTTAACAGACACGACTGCATCGGCTTCTGCAGTGCGATAAAAAGTATTTCTGAATTATCTGCTTTCAAAGAAGAGTAATTAAAAAAGTTCAAATGTTGCTCATTATACAGCAGTTGTGTTCGTTCCATTTACTTAACTTTTTCAAACATCCTTCTACGTTTGAGTATTCAAGTACCTAATTATATTTCTTTATTTCTAGTAGAGATACCAGACTAAGAGCTGAGCCTCAACAAGACACCTAAAATAATTGTTTCAAAACAGGCTTCCGTACGTAGATGCGATGCTGCTGGACGTGCTGAGGTTGAGTTCACTGGCGCCCTTGGCGTTACCTCATCGGGCTACTGCTGACGTCAACTTCGAGGGTTACACCATACCCAAGGTACTTATACGAGACCCAAAGTGCTTACATCATACCTAAGGTACTTACTCCAGACCCAAAGTGCTTACACCAGACCCAAGGTAGTTACACCATACTCAAGGTACTTACACCGTACCTAAGGTACTTACACCATACCCAAGGGGCTTACACCCTACCCAAGGTACTCACACCATACCCAAGGTACTTACACCATACCCAAGGTACTTACACCGTACCTAAGGTACTTACACCATACCCAAGGTGCTTACACCATGCCCAAGGTACTCACACCATACCCAAGGTACTTACACCAGACCCAAGGTGCTTACACCACACCTCAGGTGCCTACGGTACTTTTAGTGAATATCGTCTTCTATTTCAAATGAAATTCAAGAATCACCCTGAAAATCTGACTGAGAAGTAGATTCGTACAGAGAGTATTCCTGATATAAGAGCGGCCTCTCATGATACGATAAAGTTTTAAAATTAGGCTTGGAATGTGTTTTCTCTTTGTAGATTTACTGTCGATTTGTCTAATTATATTCAATTGTCTTTTACCAAAATGTATTTTGAGTGTACTTTGCTGTACAGAAATAAGTTCACGGTGCTCATTTGCATCAGTATCAATCGTTCTTTTCCGGTCTTAACCCAAACTTTAGTAAGTATGTTTAATAGCCAGGGCATTTCGCCCTGAGTTCACTGATGATACTTTGGCTGCTTTCATGCCGATGATCCGATTTATCCGAACTTTTAGCACTCGACAAGTAGGTATACTCAAATGCTTCTAATTGTACTAGACTTAAGATACAATCTATTGCTGTATTAGTAGTGGTAAATAATTGCTTAGATTGTTTAAACTGTTTGAACACTAACAGGATACCCTCGTGATCGCATGTCTGGACTTGTGCCATCACGATCCAACTTTTTGGGAGAAACCTCATGAGCTCCACCCAGAGCATTTCCTCGATGAACACGGGAACTTGAGTAGCAAGAAAGAAGGATTCATGCCTTTTTCTATTGGTGAGTCAGAGTCTATATTGCAGGATTATTTCATTGATCACGAAATGCAAGATATTTTACATCACGACCTCCAGTAATTTGGAACATATTTCAGAGCTGGTTTCTTCAAAGACATTTGATGCCAATAAACGCTTTGACTGCAATTGGTAAAACTGAAGTTCAATATTCAACTCTAATTTCAAGTTAATTGTAATGAGCAATTTTGAAAATAGCAACCATTATCTGGATCATGGTCTCATTTTACTTTAATTAAGTATTCATGAAAATTGATTGCGTGACTACTGGTCGGTCAGCAGTATTATGAAAATCCCCACCGTGGGCCCCGGTAGCGCACGTTGTGGTCAAAGTGCTAATTAAAATTAGGTAGCACATGCTGAAACTACTGAAAAATTATGCATTTTACAGGACGCCGCCAGTGCTTGGGAGAATCGTTGGCTCGAATGGAGCTGTTTTTGTTCGCGGCGGCCATCTTGCAGCGGTTCTCAATCGCGCCACCAGAGGGGGTGACTCTCACGGGTGAGACCGATCCAGAAGATCGGCTCATGAACGTACCCAAGCCTTTCCAAGTCGTACTTAAAAAACGAGTGTGAGCGGTTAAGATATGATCGCAATCTCAAGACTAAATGACAAACAATAGTATTCTTGCCGAAAGGCCAGAACAATTGAGTCTATATACCTACGAGTTTCAATGAAAATATTCTCATCAGGTGCGCGACGGCGAAATGTTTCAAACTTTGTCTTCAATGGCGCTTAGACATTAATGCTACTGTATACCTGCCCCCGTGCTCCACGGGCCTGCCCAAATCAAGCATTTTCAGGCAATGATTGATGTAGAAAGAATGGCAAAAGTATCCTTATTATTATTGTCCATATGTTTATCTGATTCTCTTCTGACTGCGATATGAAAAAGATTTAATTAACGGGAGGCAAATTTAGGTACACGGAATATCAATTGAAGATTCCGTAAAATTTGTCTCATTCTTGAGCGATCAAATTCTCAAAAAGATGTATTCATACTTTCTTCAAAGTTTGTAGTCGTCCATTTTTCCAATTTTATCCATGAGATAAATAATATTACAACCTAAGAAAATAATAGTGAGGAATAAGGCTTTGAAACTTAAAATTTTATACTAAAAGCTTTACTGTTAAAATTGAACGTTTCGACTCGTTGAGTCATTCTCAATAAAAGTTCTCTGGAAAGAAATGAAATATATACAAATTGAAAATATAAAAAAATAAAAAAAATAAACGTAAAAGTAAGGAAAAAACTAAATAAAACTAAATCAAAACCAAATCTATTTGCAATGGAAAAGCAGATTGAGAGTCATTTAAAAAAGGCTTTCGTTGTAAAATATGAAGAGATTCTATAATGCGTAGATCAACGGGGTTTGAAGCAGCGGCTAAAATGTTTAAGTCCTCTTATTTTACTGGAAGATTACATTTTTCAGCATGGAGACGTATGGCTGAGTGAGAAGGAGCAGCAAGAGGACGGTTAGTACGAAAGCTCCTGCCGGCATGCTCTGCAACGCGAATATGCAAAGCTCTAGTGGTGGAACCCATACACTCTGACGCACACTGTGCGCAACTGTGTTGATAAATTACAGAAGAGAGCATATCTTTCGGAAGTTTATCTTTGTGGTTGAAAAAGGAACCAATTCTATATTTATTTAGAAGCACAAAATGAAAGTTAACATGAGTGAAATATTTGGATAAAAGTACGTACAATTCTTTCTTCCATATTACAACCTCGCATGAAGTTAGACATTCATGATACACTTGAGATGAACGCTTCTGAGTGAAAGTAAACTCGTAAAAATTCAGTTATTCACATTCACCACATTCATCTATGAAAATTTCTGATTACCACTTAGTGCTTCGTACGTCATGCCTCATAGTTCATTATTTCTTCTGAAAGTGCTCAGTTGCAAAATTTATTGTCGAGAAAGAGCGGAAATTATGAAGGGATTCAGCATTTTAACTTTTAAAGACAAGGGCTGCTTGGCACTAAGAACTGTCTGGCTGAATCATGCATTGTTTCATGCGCTTGTCTTTTACCAAAATGTATTCAGAGTGTACTTTGCGATATGGAAATAAGTTCACGGTGCTTACCTTTGTACAGGTATCAGTCGTCTTCTTAGTCTCAAAACGTTGAAAAAGTATAGTTGTTATCAGGCAAGGCGCTTCGTGTTTTTACTTGAGCCTATGCAATAACCAATATTCCAACGCTAACATAGCTTCTGTTGTGTAAACCAATGGTATCAGCTGGATCATACGTATCACGCAGAAGATGTATTAACCTCTGTGTTAATATTTTATTAGCTAAGTTTTCATTTTTTTCCCCTTATTGTTAGCTGACTGATGATGACATGGAATATATAAACATTCTGTGCGAAATGCATTGAATGTAGTCATACTAGAGACTTGAAATACCCAACCTGTGTAGTTCTTAGTGAAGGTTACTGTGCATCTCTTGACGAACAGTCTTCCATGCGTCAGCTTCTGGGGTTACCAAACAAACAAACAAACATCGGCATCTACGAATGCTTTATTTCCAATTCAAGCCTGATACATATCACCTTGTACATTGGCTTTCAAATGCCTTTTAACTAACACCAGGACGTCTTATCGTCTCACGTGGTCAGAGAGACGTTGTATCATTCTATCTTATCACGAAGCATATTTCGAGGGATATTTTCTTCCTCTGATGTGGAAATCTCTCCAGTGAATTTCATCTACATTGTTCTGCAAGAGGCTCATTTGATTGTTCATAGAATTACATAGCGTGTTCAAAGTTCCCTTATTTCAGCAAATCTCTAAGCTGTTCTTCCGAAAGTGAAAATCAATGTCTAGGCCTTTTAAACCTCAAAATTCATGAAAATTCTAGCGCACTCAGAGACTATTGTAAGTTAACTATAGCGAAGCATATTCGCAGCGTGTCATATCTTAACTCATTTTTTACGATATTTTAGTCACGTAAATCTTTATCCATTTAGAGTTATCTGATAGCGTACTAGTCATGTATTGTAAAATGAAATCTCTGATGTAAAATTTGCTATTATTGGTAAACAATCCTACTACGTTTGGGTTTTGAATTTGAAAGCAGTGATTATCTGTGTAGATGGAAATAAATGACTATATTATGTAACGCGAGATACAAAACGAAGAACTTGTAATAGTCTCGTTGGACGAAGAATTGGTAATGATCTCGTTGGCAAACATTTGCTAATGATCTCGCTGATCGAACATCTAACATAATACCCGTTGTGTGTTTATTTATATATTTATTTATATATCTGTTTGGTGTCCGCTTCTTAAGAAACATATAGGATGTCTGAGTTTGCGATACCGAAGTCCTCAGTGTATTGAAAGATGGCCTTACATGCATTGATATGTTTGACATTTTATCAGGATAGATTCGGTTAGAACATGATTGGTTAGGATAGGTAAGCAACGTTGACGGAATTTTTTTCACGGGTCTACTTAGCTTAACGATGACAGTGTCAGTGGAATTTCCACGGGTCCTTCTACTACCTAATAATACCCTTGGTTTATTTGCTTGGAGTCCGCTCCTTCCATTTCTCTGTCACGCTTATATGGATAGTTATAATGACCGTATCTGTGATACGATTTCACCAGTGCACAAGTACAAGAATATTTTTTACCACGGGTACTGTTAGGATGGATACATTTGTTTGCCATCCACATCTGAAAAATTTCTTCAGGAAATTTATGGAACCCCGTCATTTTTGGCGGGCCGTGCACACTAGTTTAGTAACAATCTCGTTGAACGAACATTTGGTAATAATCTCGTTGAACGAACATTCAGTAATAATCTCGTTGAACGAACATTTGGTAATAATCTCGTTGAACGAACATTAGGTAATAATCTCGTTGAACGAACATTCAGTAATAATCTCGTTGAACGAACATTTGGTAATAATCTCGTTGAACGAACATTTCGTGAGCAATTTTAGTAGAGGCAGCGCTGAAAGTGTGAGCATTCTAAGGTCTCGGCCCTCTTCACTAAATTCACTAAACGCTAAAATGAAAAGAAATCACATGCATCAAAACTTACATCTAGATACAAATCCTCTGATATGATTTGAATATCTTTACTACTTAGTAGTTCAACTACGAAGATTATAGCAAAGAAGTACTTTAAAAACATTGCAATTACACGCCTCAGCTCATCATGTCACACTCAGTCATCAGCACAGACTGATGGAAAGTCGAGGCTTGAAGTTTTTTTTCCGATGTTTCAAAAGTTTTTTCCGAAAAATCAATGCTTCATTCTCAAACAGAATAGTGATGCATGATAAAAGCTGCACAAATATGAGCTTCCCGTGCACTCCAGTGCGTACACTTTTCGGAAAAAAATCACTTGAAAATGTGATGGAACCAAGTAGAGGAAGGTATAGATCAAACAAAAAATAACAAAACTGTTGCTTACCACGTTTTTGAAAACAGATCAAGATGGAATAATAGTTTTACAAACGATTGAAAAGTATAAAAAAACACTTAATTGCTTAAATAAACAAAATTAAATTTCGTCGAATTAACTTGAGATAATAGTTTCAAGTCCATAGTTAACATCAGTAGTTGAAGTATCTCAAGTTTAATTTACCACTAGTATTTTAAATGTGAGAATACTATTTTAGGGCAAGCAAAAGCAACTGACGCATCAATAAAGGATGTGAGGAAGAACTCAATGATGAGACGAACTTTAAAAGCTCGTCTCAGCTTTCCGAACGAGTACGATTATAGATCCAGTTTTACCATAAAGGAGCTCTAGTTAGCTGACGCGCAATTCGAGCTCGTTTCCACGTGTGCTGAAAAAGACTCTGTTGCCTCACTCTCACAGCCAGGACACGGCGTATAGCGACCGACAAAAATGTCCATAAACTTTTGAAAAAATACTTTAATCAGAAAGACCGAGAATACTTTCCCATGAAAAAAAGAATCAATGAAAATAGTGCGTTCTATGGACTCTTGAAACCATTCAAGACAGTTTTTTTCATGTATTGGAGTTACTGAATTACTTCAAAAAAAGGAACCACTCTTTGAAGCTGAGCTGCACGATTTCAAAAGTGCTGAGGTGGAGTGTCATTTTTTTCGTGTTTGATGAACTCTGAGACACTTGATTTTTCGTACCTAAATGCGAGTTTAGCAAGTTATTCGTTGCAGTTCAATGGAGTGATACCTAGCAAAAAAATCGGCCATTCAACAAGATGAGCGTTGGGTACATTTTCCAGATGCTTATTGTCTACATCCTTTATTAATTCTTACTATTGTATGTTCACAGAGAGTATAAAATAACGTACGTTGATTGGTCACTGAGTGTAAAATGAGTGGATGAGAGTAATTCAGTGTGCTTAAAGTATGATGATACATCAGGTAAACGCTTGTACACGAACAGTGTCGTAAGTCAACTCATGAGGCGAGGAATACCAGGCTAATGTGAGCACAAACAAACCACAAAATACACAGTATAGACCACAGTAAAATACATTGTATAAAGACGTACCATGTCATCACAGTGCCAGCACGTGAATTTGCTAGCTCATATTCGAGTTTCTGTCTTTGGATCTCGGGATTCCTCACTATTTTGACCTAGTTCATTATTTTGAGTGTGTCTCCATGCAGGTCCTTGGAAATCCAAGGAAATGTATTCGACTATTTATGAAGCCGCACGTGTACATCATTATTTTTCGAACGTAGGAAAAAATCAGATTTTTTCTCAAATAGGTCCTGTTGAGGTTAGCTAAGCTAGTGGGCAAATTTGGCACATCGAAAACAAGTAAATTGAGAAGTTTCTGCTTTCTATGTAGTAGCATCAGAAAAGCAGCAAGCTGCCGACTATATAAGGTGTGTCGACATCGTGCACCGTAAAGTGAGAACCTGAGTGAGTGATACTATATAGAAACAAGGTTTTATTTAATGTGGAAGCTATTAATGATGAATTAGGTACAAATTTTGGAACTGCTATTGCTTTCCGACTCACACATTGCTGAAAGTGATTAAATAAAATAACCATTTGCTGGAGAAGGATTTATCTTACCATGAAAAACACAGGGTGAAAACGAGTTCCATGCACACACACACACACTTTATGGTCCAGTACGAGGCCACTCATACTTTTTTTGCGGAACGCGCAGCAGAGCGAGCGTAAGATCAAGGTTTAGTTTGTCTATTAAATTTAAATGAGTACACTTCACTGGCTACTTTGACAAACTGAAGTTTTTGTCAAAAATGATTTGTTTCCATTAAGATAGACGCTATAGAATTTGTCAGTATAACTCGTTGCGATTATCAGCTATGTTATTGACGCTCATGCATGTGATGCTTCCTATGATGTTCTTTGCTCATCAGCTATGTTACGCCCGTCCATGTGATGGTGCTTATGATGTTCGTTGGTGATTTCACTCGTTTTCGTGACTCAAAATTAGCAACTCGGCGAAAAATTAGAAACCTACAATCGAGATAACTATACAGATCGTCATGACTATCGTACGTCATCCGCGAATTACAGGTAGGAAGACGGAGCTATCCATGCCAAAAAGCAATTAACTACGCTGGAAAACACTAGGACTTCCCAATACTGCACCAATTTTCCAGCAGACAAGCAGCGGCTACAGTAGGTTGTCATGCTACAATGAGGTATTGATCTCACAATTGTATGAAGACAGCTTCATACTGAAGAGGAAATAATTTTTTTAAAAATTAAACTGGGAGTGAGTAACGCGAAAAAATTTCAACTCCAGAAGAAGTGACAAGCAGGTTAATTTTTTCAGGGAGATGCTTTAATGGGTGACATATACCTGTCCGCCAGAGTTGCTCGCCTATTCTCGATGAGTAAAATCGTTAATTCAGATATACGTATTTTTTCCTAAGGTATCGCTAGTGTGCATTAATTTTAAAAGAGAAGTCCTCCAAAGAAATTGGAATTTTAGCATTCAGGAATTATAATTTTCACCTACTCAGATACGTTCCTTGAGTTGATGAGCTCAGCATTGGATTTCCATTTAAAGAAATTGAGATCATTTTCTACATATCACCATTTTGATAATGGGGATCAAAAATTGTTCAGTTTCCTCAACCTGAAAAATTATCTACGCGATTTTTTAAATCTTGACATCACAAAGAAGTAAATCATACATAGCATTTAAAGTTGCGCAATCGTTCGGCTTACCCCACACCACGGTATACCACACTCACACACAAAGGTGAGAACGTACCCAAGCGAGTTTCTCATTTGCATCGTGTTCGAAGATGCCTCCGTATAGGTCAGTCGAATATTCAAGGCCAACTCTGGCCCTGAAATCATAACATTTTACCCCCCCGCCCCCCTTCTGCGTGGGCAGCAGCACACACACGCACACACACACAATTATTGCACCAGGATTCTATCACCATCGAATTTAAACCAGCAACCCTTCAACGTACCAGCGAATACAAAATTCTTTAAAATTGATAGATAAAATGAAATGCAACGGTTTCACTTGAATTGAACAAATCGGGGCCAATTCTTACCTGGGCTTCGAAAATTCGGACAAGCTTTCTGGTAGGCTTCTATTGAAGTTGTGTTTCCTGCGGTAATCTTCATCGATTCTGGAGGTGTCTGTCACAATGTGTCACAACTTTGTTTCACTCTGTTCTCGACATTTATGCCTCCTGATAATACCATTGTCACTGCATGAGCGTTCAAGTTATACAGAGCGACCAGTTTATCGTACTGTCACGCAAGCATGCACATCCTCCGCAATGACGTCGAACTTCAATAAAACTCCATAATACACAAACGTCCAAAAAACTCTTTGGTTATCTAAATGGTCAATTTTTTAAATTGAGGATTTGGAGTTTTAGTTAAATGCGATGGTAGCTCCGATAGCGAACAAAGCTCTTAAAATTTTATCGTCTAAAAGTAACAGAAATCCTCCATTTTGTTGAATTGAATGATAGCACCCTTGGAGAATGCATTTTGAGGCGCAAATTGAAAATCGCAATAAATTGCAAATTTTGAATCTAAATTAATATAAAATTGATGCAATGTGTAAGGTAGTTCGTGTGACTCACCTTGTGTTTCCTAAATTCCGTGCACGCTGAGAAAACCGACACGAGGTTAATATTTTGGCGGTTCGTGGCACAGCTCTGAAGTGAACTCCACGCGTGGCAATTCTCCATCAAACACGAGGGATGTTGGCTCAAATGCAGATTTTCCTGTTTGCAGCGGCCATCTAGCTTTGATTCTCGATCGATTCCCTAGGAGGGATCACTCTCATGGCTAAGTCTGAACCTGCGGATAGACTCTTGAACTTTACCCAAGCCATTCCAAGTCGTACGAAAATTTGATACTTGAAAAACGTTTGTGAACTGAGACATCAAAATCAGATTAACTACATAGTGAGGATATCCAAGGAATAGTAAGTTAGCCGAGTTACCTAACATGTGAGTGACATTTCATTTCAGTATTCTCAAAAAGATTTTCATTAAATGGATGATTCTTCAGCGAGATTCTCTATTCCATGCTGAGAAGCACTCAGGGACGAATGCTTCATCTGCCTAATACATAGAATGTATCCAAATCAAATATATTCTGGTAATGAATGATGAGAAAAGGACATTGACAACCCTGACAGATACTGTGTGTTTGATTCTCTTTTTACTGTGATTAGAATATGATCATGTTTTAAAACAAGTAAATTTGGGACTTTAGGGGATTTTCTCACGAATTTCACAAAAAATTATTTCATTCTCTCAGCAACCAAATTTTAAAACAAAAATAATCACAGTCTCTTCAGCGTTTATGGCTAGGTTTATTTCAAAATCCACGAGATGTTAAGCTACATTAAGATTATGAAAGAATTCTACCTCAAAATATTTATTCAGTGGGATTTCTTAGACATACGTTCCTAAACCATGTTTCATTTTTGAGGCCAAAAGCTTAGAGTTTTCATTTGAACCTACATTAATGAGCATCTCAATGGCGACATTGCTTCTATTGTTCAGACCCGAATACGTCAGTTAGACGCTCGTATGATAAAAGAAAAGCTGGATGTTGTTATTCACTTGTGTTTTAGCTGATGTTCAACTTTATTGTTTTTCCTTGTTACTATCTGAATGATGACGACGTGACAAACGTAAACTTCTTGTGCGATATGAGCCACATAGATCTGGTCGTACATAAACGTAAACTTTGTGTGCAAGATGAGCTACACAGGTCTGGTTCGCTGGGCGGCACCGGTCAAAACTTCGATTTCCCTGCCCTCTCAGTTCCTGGCAAGACACAATTGCCTCAGTGGCGTGGGCCGCTGTAGCAATCGTTTAGTACTTGAAAGTCTTCCGAAGAACATTTTAAGCGTAAACGAATTTAATATTGTAAAACTAATAACAAATTGCTTGCAAGAAAAATCCAGAAACCTTTAAAGCATCTATTTACAATGTTGCGTCGTCTAGCCTGTAATTAATGAATTCTTATTATATATAATCATTAATCAATCATCAGTGGGAGGACTAATCATTTCAGGGACAATTTTCCAGGCTGTTGTCCGCACTGTCCCGCCACCCAGTGGACATTGATATGACTCTTCACTTAGCTCTTCTTGCACTTCTTTTTCGGTTCGTGTAGAATGAAAAAGTCAATTAAACACACTCATTCAATTCACTTGTATGTGCCTCTTAATGCGGTCATAAATGAACAGACAAAAAAAAAAAGCGAACATGGAGCTAAGCGGCAAAGCACTAACTTTTCGAATTCATGTTCAACAAAAGTATGTATAGATGAACTCAGTTAAAAAATATTTGAATAGAGGGGAATTATTTTTAAAGTACATTCTCATAATGGTGGGGTTGCCGCGTCCAAATCGAAAGAATTACAAGAGTGAAGGATATTTACTCCTGTAAATATCTTATAAATATAGGATATTTATTCTTGCAAAGGATATATCGTGGAGACGTACTGTAATTTAAAACATGATAAAGAGTGTTTTTTAAACAACAAGCAACAGATGTGACGTGTTATTGATCGTCATTAGAGACGAGGGGGTGTTGTGCTTCGGGGCTTTTGACTATGCAGAATATCTGCAGCTTAGATTAAGTTTATTTTAATGGCAATAAAATACAAAATTTACAAAGT
>JACJUY010006367.1:12548-29315 GCA_014220935.1 Platorchestia sp. MABIK | reverse complement strand
ACTCAATTACAAGGGTTGGCTGCATTTTTTTCATTAACTTGTTCCGGTATGCAGATTTTTTCCAAACGGAACTATTGCTTCACTTACAACAACAACAACAATCGATCCTCCACAGATTTGAGTGCGGTGTATTTTATCCATCATTGCAGTTTTGAGTAGAATATGTTTAATGTTAGAGATGCTTAAAGCATGATTATTTCCACATGCTCATTTGCAGACGGACGCCACAGCGAATGCTGAAACGTGAGTTCATCTCTAGCAAATAAGCCAGTGGCCATTGGCATCGAATGTTTTTTCGTTTTTTCCCCGAGGAGTAGAATCAAATGTCCTAGTCGCATTCAAAAGACAAAAAAAAAGTATTGCCAAGTGCACATCACCGAACGAATGAGTTCTCATGTCCTGTCAGTTCAATGTACGAGCTTCATTACAACGCGCTATTAAATTGTGACAAATGTTCCCGTGCTCAGAACTGCAATTGGTGAGTCTCAGTGAACAAGATTCCAGAACTGCCACCTGTCTCAGATTGTCTGATTTTCTGGGAATTGCTCCGGATGAAGTGCCAATTGAAGGACAATGACTTCAGGCTGCAATACAATTACCATCGGACGCAGCTATGCATTAATTAAGGATTCGCTCTGTACAGCTGCTCCTGGCAACATGGCTGAACATTCAAGAGCCAATACGGTTTAGAACGTAATGGCGTTTTGGTGCATAAAGCGTTTCAATATCAACTTGTGAACGATATACTATTCCATAATTTTTTTTTCTCTGATATATGAAATAAGTGAACTTTTAGTGAACTTTCTTGAATTTGATATTGTGAGAGTAAATTCACACTGAGAAAATAGCAAGACCGTAATGCAGTCGAAATTCATGCAATGCTATGTAACGTTTAATTGTTTTCAGTAACCTAAAAAATTTTGTAAAGCAGTGGATTTGGGGACCTCCAATGTCCTACTAGGGACCAAATTAGTAGATATTCGTATGTTATTTAAATCACAAAGGTCAAATTTTTACGTCGTTAATCACATTGTGGGAGCAGAAATTAAACAAGCAAAAGAATGTGCTCTCTTGTACCATCATATGAGAGATATTAGAACTTCCCTTGAGAACGAAATTATACCAGCTCGATGGTAAGAAACTAGCCCTTCGTTGTTGGAACAAACGCATGCAATTCATTCAATGTTAATGTAAGGGAATTTTCAATAACTGACTAAGTTTTCTTGAAGCTGAGCAATTACTGCTGTTCCAGCTAAAGCCAAAGCTTACTTGTACAGATTTTCATCATCAGTATATGTATATCATACAAACAAATTCACCCTGCAATACTTCAGTAATCATATTTCACCAGAAATAAAATTATGATGTTTTGATTCCAGTCAATAATAATCCGCATAAAAGTTTTGCCGCCAAGTAAAGACTTGCCTGTAACTTTTCATGCAATCATAGCTACTGACAAATTATAGTCTACAAGCAAGTTAACTGTCGTAAGAAAGTAAGTAAAACAGGTAGTTCATTTAATATAAGATTTCCAAAATGATCTGTAAGTAGAAGGTGCAGGAAAAAGTTCTTATACCAATTAACAAGATGAATTGAATCTTTTTAAAACTTTGCCCGGCTCAAAAATTTTTCACGAGAGAACATCAAATTTGAGTAGAAAGCGAACTGCTATTTCTGAGCTAACTCACTAAGCAAGAGAAAGTCCTAGATTGTTCTAATGCTGGAGGCTCTGAACTCTTGAATAATCTAATTCTACATCGTTTCACAAACTTGGAACTACTGCAGATTTAATAAAGTGTCCTCGAACTTCTCGCTACCCGATGAATGTCACAGCCGTCACAGCCAGAATCAAGGGAAACCAGTAAAAGACAATCAGAAATTGGCCAAAAAAATGAATGTGAGTTCAAAAACATCAGGGATATCGTTGCAATAGACTTAAACTGGTTACTATTAAAGATACATGAGCGTCAAATTGCCGTCAGTGGCTTGCAGCTAATTATGCGAATAGAAAAACAACCGGCTATGATGAAAGTTCTTCTGAATTAGTTCACAGAAGGTACACTCCGGGATGAAATAATGCTTTCAAATAGCAGATGTTTCAAATACCAGAATAACTAGGTCCTGGCTTAGGAGAAATAAACAATAGAGAGTGTTCTTCCTGCTCTACATGAAGGCTCGAAATTTGAGTTTAATCTTCATTGATTACAGGTCAATAAAATATAACTTGATGCTAGAGTCTGTGAGCCACCATTCCTTTCTTTACGAAGTCTAGTAGTGAATGACGAATCAAACACACAAAGTTTCAAGTTCATGGTTCACAGGGTATTTTATTAAGTCAAATAACACCATCATTATTTCCATTACTACCACATTTCACTAGTTTCAAATTATTATGGGAATTATCTGCAATGAAGGAAAAGGTACAACAGATTTGGTTAGAAATAAATGCGAAGTATTTCAGAGTAATGGCAGGAATGCGATGGGAACGACTATTTCAAAGGTACTGTTATTGCTTCATTTATAGTTTGGGGAGACCGTGACGCGGTCCTCCGTCTACTGGATCGCAGTGAACGCATCTGAGGAAATGAACTAACTCAAACTTATTCTAAAGGTAAGGCTACACTATGCGTTTTTTACTGCGCAATTCTCAGGCCTTTTTTAACCTCGGCATGCATGAACGGCTACACTACACTACGCGGAGCTGCAGCAGCGGGGGTCAGTTGCACAACGCAGCCCGGAGAGAACGTGGGAGATAAACGTGCGCTCTGGCCAGTAGCTATCGCATGTGCGATAGGGAAGAAAAAAACAGGAACGACAAGTGACTCACGCTACCTGTCTATTTCCCTCATGTATAATTTACAGTCAATCAAAGACATAACTACCCAATTATATTTCATACTAATTTCGGGTTAAGCTATCTAATTAACAAAAAAAAGGGTCGATTTACTCGAGATGAGTGTTCTACATTTAAAAAAAATTATACTCGGTATTCTTTTTTGATTATAGTTATATTCACTCAAGTACAAATGCTATGGGAGGAATTATTTAATTTGTATATTTTCTAGATAAAAATAAATCATAAACATGACTTACCTGAGCGACTACATGACAATGCAAATTTGATGCTGACTGTCGGCTCTCTGCCCCATCATTAAAAAATGACAACATATCATAGCAAAATAGGGTCAGTCGCTGTACATCCTCTGTACCTGCTTCAATTTTTTTTAAATGATTAGCATTTTATTCGGCTTAAAAATATTGTGTCTTCAATATATGAATTTTATTTTTATTATATCAACTGTCAATGCCTTCTCAGGGTCTAGAGATGTTGATATAGTTTTGTAAGAAAATTCTTATAAATTTATTTATACGTTGAATTTTTGATGTTTCAGAGGCATTCCTTTGCTTTAAATTGGTCTCTGAGCTGGAGCACCAGCTCGCGTGGCCAATCACTCATTGTAGAAAGCGCAAACAATAAACAGAAGAACAATAGAACACTCCATGATGAAGTGCAACTGCAAACTGGGAGAGCTGTCGAGCGATGACCTTGAAATGATGTGTAGTTCACTCCTAACTACGCGCTACAGATGCTTGCTGCACAAGAAAACGCGTCAAAAACCGCACACCGTGGATGTTCATGCAGCACTCGTGTAACCGACATGCATGCTTCAAATTTGAGCGAGTTGCGCCGGAGTTGCACGAAAAAACGCATAGTGTAGCGGCGCCTTAAGGAGGCAACTCTAACTCTAAGAAACAGGGAGCGCGGTCACACTGCATTTGCTTGATTAACATGGGGACAATGACGACTAACTGAAAGATTTCTTTTTTTTTACAGCATATGCACACATCTAGACTCCCAAAGAGTAGTTTTCAGACGTCACCTGTCTCAGTTATTTTACTCGCTCTATTTTAAGAACATGGAAATCTTAACTCATTTTTTGTTCTATAAGGCGTGTAAGTGAATAGGAATTTGTCACTTGAACAAATTCTGACTCACACTCATTAGCCAGGTAGAAAATGCTTGAGATAAAAATTTTACTTTCCTACCTGACAATGTGCCCTCTCGGTCGTCAAGAAAGACAGCAGGGCTCCGGCATCATTTTACATTCCAATTAAAGGCAGGAAGACGTGGGTCACCTTATCCGCTGATCTCAACCCAATATTTTTTTTTCTGTTTAGTCCACTCTTGAGCATGAGTTGGTCCTTTCTCGTACAAAACAACTAAGGCCCTGAACAACTCACTCAAAAATACGTAAGGGAAAGTTCATCCATATATTCCGCTGAGCGTCGTGAAGTTTTTTAATCAGAAATGAACTAATGACTCGGTCTGATGGAGACGTTATTTACTAATTAAAAGTTACTGTATAGGTAAAGGTACTTATTAACTCAAATGAATAATTCTGTAAAGTGACTAGTTAAAAATTGTTTAGCAAATAGCCTAAGAGTTTGGTCCACACTCAGTTCTCACCATACTCATATAATTTCTATACATTGTGCATCCATTGACTGAACTGTTTAGGAAATTATTATTTACTTTTCCTATTTTCCTTGCGATAACATGCGCCAAAAATTTTATAGAACATGGTCGTTTGTATATTTTTTTTAGCAATATGACAATCTGCATTCTCAGAATCATCCTAAACGTAACACTAAACCATGAAGTGATAAACGAAACAATTCGATCTGCGAGTAAATATTCTCTAATAACTAGACCTGTACGGATTGCAAGGTGCTAGAGGACTCTGTTTTCTCGATACTCAACCTCAAGATTGAAATTATGTTTTAGGATATCTATTAAATTATCAAAATTTTGGGTAGATTCCAGTCGTCTCATTGTTCTCTGTTCAGTCAATTATCTGTTGTGTTAAGAATTCTTAATTTTACCACTGGGTAGAGCTAAACGCAAGTATTGTTTCACATTGCGGTCTCAACTGCACTGTTTAGTTAGTGGGACAAATCTTCCAAAACGTCGTAGATGCACAACGGAGTTCAAATTTACGTGATAGTGTGTTCGTGTGGCAAACACATATCTAATTTCAAACCAAATGAAAAGCACGTGTAAAAAAGTGCGAAAAGTATTTTTTCTCAGCATGAAAGACTCCTGGGATTCGGTGCCAACACTTATCCGTAACTTAAAGTTTGGTCCTCTTTAAATATCTTCAATTGAATATTTTTGCAGACCAAGGTATCAAAGTCATTGATGAGAGAGTTGAGGCGGCACGACATCTTTAACGAGAAGGTAGAAACACCTGAGCAGCGATTTGTGCTCTTCAAATCATGTGCCACTGTAACGCTGGAGAAATTGCTATAAATCGAAGGTCGAATTTACAAAACACAGGTAATTTCCGTCATTTTTCTTGGTGACATACGTTCCCTGGGCGTTGAAATCATTTGCCTCTCATTCAAAAGAAAACTCACAGTCAACGTGACGAACAAAACCTTCATTCCGTCTGTAAAAAGTAACCAGCATATGTAGAGCTGAAATTTGATGGCAAATTTGAATGGCGCTCTTCACCATTCGTGAGAGATGAAATTAAAATGTTGGTTAGTATGAACTACTTTCTTCAATGAGATAAAACGAAATTTAGGGAATTCATACCGAAGTATCAGCCATTGGATCAAAGTTATATCATGCATTTTTTAATCTGAGGACACGCACTTCACTAGGAAAAAATGAAAAGAGATGTGATGCCATCGTCTACTGACGGAAAATGATTCATCCAATTTGTTGTATACAACTCACACTCTTAAAACTCACACACTACACAACTTTTTTTCTTCATTTTTTTTATAATATTTATCATCATTTAACAAATTTTTTTCCATTTTCATGCATGTAATCTTTCTCTAATTCAAGGCATGGAAATTCACCCTTAGAGTGCGATTGTGCTCTTAATACTCTAACTTCTCCGACAGTAATTGGTTAGTTGCAGTGTTTCTAATGCTTTCGATTTAGTAAGTTGGCAATGTATTTAGTATGTAGAACTTAATACTAGTTTGTACTCTTCTTGATCTATTAATCCGTCAATTTCGTCTAGACGAACTTTCAATGAATAAGTTATTCTGCCATCGATCCATTGAATGAGTGTAATTGGATGCTTCTGCTTGTTGAGTCGCTTTCAAATCTGTCACCGTAATCCGCCTAGCAACTGTGGAGTTTTCCGCATCTGTCGGGCTTTTGGGGCCACCCTCAGATGTACTTTTGGTTTCGCCTAACGCGAATACCCTAAAAGTGAATATCTTCGTAGTGTTATGAAACGAACTCATTATTTGAGGAAGTGAGGCACGACACCGGATCGATTAAAGCAGAGACAATAAAGCAGAGACTCATGTACTCTAAAACATATTCCACAATAGTGCTGGTGAAGTTGCTCATGGTCTGGGTAATTGAGTTTAGCTGCGAGGCAGAGTAAGTAGGATGTTTCGCCGGTGCATTGCCGGTGTTGCTTATCCAAGCACGAGGTGTCGACTCATGAATAGGGTTGCAGAGCGAGAGCGACAACATACAGAAAGTCATGACGGCATGCGGTCGAGGGATGAAATTAATTTGCTAGGCCTCAGAGCTCCACTTTATAGGCCTCACTTCGGAAGTGTCGGGCTGGAGTCTAGCAGAGCAATGATTGGTTCTCATGGAGTGTCAGGTTGTCAACCGGCATTCATAAGAGTGCTAGCTCAACCAGGCTGATAGTGAGGAGGTCACATATAGATCTAACCCTAAGAAAAATGCAAAAATTACTCTTCAACAATTAGGAAGATGCTGAAAAATGGGTTGCTGACAAGCTCATTTTGAACAATTTTTTTTTAAGAACATCCAAGATATGATCAGATAACTCTGGGGAGCACTCGTGTTGTTGCATCTAAAAAAAACTTCCTATTCCAATTTGAGTGTGTTGATCGTAAATCTGTAGTCGGTTTTTGTCTGCAAGCTATAGATTATGTGCAATTTGATAATTTTAATTTCTAGTCATTTTAGGAAATAGTAATTTCAGTCACAATTCTTTTGTTCACTTGAATCGCAAAACGGTATGTAAACCATTTCTGTATATTTATTATGGCAAAAGAAACAGAACATTGAAATGTGATTAGAGAGTAAATTACATTATTGTTGGTTATGCCGTATTTTCTGATTGAGTTTCTTATAAAATTTCAATCGTTACCCCAAAGTTAGATAAGCATCCTTTAGAGCATCACCACAGCTGATGAAAGCTCATCAATTTGTTTGTGTATTTTATTCAGGCAGGAATTTGCGGTTGTAACTTTTGCGTTTGTACACTTCATCTGGGCAATCACGTTTAATGCTCCAGCAGTAGTCAGGCATCATGTTTTGTCCCAGCGCCCTTTGTAGTGTTCTTCCTTGACCTTCAGGTTTTGGTGGAATCGTTCTTGTTCGTCACTCACAGCCCCCAGGTTGTCAGGGAACTTATCAGGGTGGCTGTTCAAAAAATGAAGCTTGATGCTCATGTGGCACCCGAGATCACGAAAAGCGAGGAGCATTCTGTTCACAAGTTCACTGTAGTTTCCGCCTTATTGTTCCCAAGGAAGTTCTGAACGACTGCCACAAAGGAAAACCATGTTTCCTCCTTCTAAAGCGGTCATCTTAGCAACAAACTGATCATCACGAATTAGGGTTCGAATCTGTGGGCTATCAAACAAGCCTGTTTCATCTTCTCAAACGATAACCCTGGTAAAGCTGTTATGATGTGCTGGAAACATTCACTTTCGGCTTCCAATGCCTTGACAAATTACTTGAATCTAATTTGAACTGAAGAGGGAAAATACCATCTTTTCTCTGCTTACAATTGAATCTTGTATGATATTTGGCATGCCTGCTTCAAGGGTGTCACAAATAGGCCAGTTCTTCTGGACCCAATGCGTCTCGTACTCGGTCGGCTATCCCACTAAAAGAGGACACATGGAAACTTGGTGAAACCTTTCTCTTGTCCCAGAAGAAAGTTGACCAACTTTACGCCTACACAAATGATCCAATTGTGTTCATCATACTTCAATAACTCCATGACCATTCTCAAATCATGATAATCTTCTTGCAAATGCACTGAGTGACCGACAAGTACCGGTCCATAAACATTGCCATTATGTAAAAGAACGCATTTTAGACTGCGTTTTGAATTGTTTAAAAAGAGTCTCCACTCGGCAGTACTATAGTAAGGTATACCCATTTTTTTTAGAAGCACTGGGATATCATAGCAGTAAACAAACTGACTGACTTCTGAAAATAATGTCACAAAAAGCTGGCCACGCTTTCTGAAACATGAGACTGTAACAGTTGTGATCAACAAAATTTCTGCCTTGTAATCTTGATGCCAAAAGCGCAGCTGCTCTCTTTGAAAGACTTAAATCCCGCACTAAATTATTCAGTTCAGCCCTGGGAAAAGGCTTGGGTTCAGTGTCTGAAGAACAGCTCTCCGATTATGTGAAGAAAAGCCTTTGAAAACTGGAACAGGAACTTCTTCAGATTACGGAGCAGGCCGAATAGCTGAAGAGATGTTCAGATACGTAATCTCATGTCTGTTTTTCTCCCAACGCCAGTTGTGTTCACCATGCAGAAATAACAGTCAGTTACATGGCTGGTGGATTCGCACCAAATCATAGGAACATCAAAAGGCAGACCTTTGTGTATTCCTTTGGTCCAGTCAAGAAGCATTTCATTACAATTGTGGCAAACAACACGAGGCGCCCATTGCTTATCTTGATCACCAAGATGAACTTCAAATATGACTTGTAGGCACGCTTCACGAACGAGGATTTGTTACGTCTCTGACGATTGAGTGTGTAGCATCCACATATGTAGCAAAAGGCCTCAGGCTTGTTTCTGCAATGAATCTTTCTTTAGAAGGCATGTTTGAAATGGAACGAAAAAAGAATGATCAAATTATTAGAATCCATCAAAATATAGTGGGGGGCGAAATAATAATTAAATAATAAACACGTTGATTAAATCGCCAGATTCCACATTTCTAGACCACGTATAATTACGAGAATTTGACCATATATACACATTAAAATGAAAGGTTAATAATATATCTAACACCCACAAATATTTATAAGAAAAAATAGCAACATGTATAATAAATGCGTAAACAGAAGGTTACAACATATTTCAATATATACACACAACAATATTTCGTTGCATAGCCGTTATTATTAATTATGGTTTCGAGACGTTCAGAATCGTTCACTACCAGCCTTTTACAAGTTTCCGGTGTAATCTTATTCTATTCTTCATTGTAAATTTCTTTGAGTTCAGTGATGTTATTGGGACCTCTCTTGTGAATCTTCAATTTCAATTCCCTCCACAAGTTTTCGATCGGATTCATGTCTGGGGATTGACCTGGTCATTCTAAAATGTTTTTCTTCTTCTTTATCCTCAACCATTCCTTGGTTTCGTTTGCAGTATTCCTAGTTTTCCGTCTACGTTCCAATTTTAACAATCGAGCGGAAGGTGGGAGTTACTCTTCTAATTTTCCACGATGTTTCCTACTACTCATGGTTCCTTCAGTGATTTGAAGTTTACCTACCCATCATGAACTGAAACATCCCGACACCATGATTGAGCCACCTCCAAACTTAACACTGGGTATGGTACACATTGGTTTATCCTCTTCGGTTAGTTTCCTCCTAAGATGGTTTGTGCTGTTTCTCCCAAGTAGTTCGATTTTGGTTTCATCTGACCACAGTACTGAGTTCCAAAACGCTGTAGGCTTGTTAAAATGGCCGTTGGCACACTTTAGCCTGGCCTTGACATGAAATTTTTGGAGAAGAGTTGTCCTACGAGGGGTGTGGGAACGAAGACCTTCACGGCGTAGTGCGCTGCTGATTACGTGTTTGCTGGCTTCGATTCCAGATGCCTTGAGATCATCCTTCGATTCTTCACGAGTAGTATGAGGCCTCTGCACTACAATTTGGACCAATTTTCGAGCAGCACGGTCGTTAATCTTCAGTGGGCGGCCAGTTCGAGGCTTGCTGAGAGTCGTATTCCGACATTTCTACTTACTATGGTTCCAACCGAGGCTATTGGAACACACTGTTCGCCACATATCTTCCGATATCCTAAGCCATCATTCTGGAGCTCCATAATACGTTTGCGAAGGTCTTGGCTGATGTCCTTAATCTTACCCATGTTTACGATCTTTCAGAAAGAGAACTGCTGTCCCAGTGACACGTTATTGGAGATGAATGCAGACGAAAGTTTGGTTGTCAAATAGTAGAATGTATTAGAACATTCTGGAATAATCTTACAATAATTTTGATGCATAAATCGACAAAAAAGACCGGTATGGTAAACTTTTGTTCACGTATTTATTATACATGTTCGTATACATTATTTCTAATAATTATTGTGTGTTTTAGATATGTTATTAATCTTTTCATACTATTTTTTATTTATAGTCCAATATTCGTAAGTGCATGTGGTTCAGAAATGAGGAATCTGGTGATTTAATCAACATGTGTTATTTTGCCCCCCACTGTACGAGTATACGTACGTGAAAATGCTTAGTTCACCTTTGTACAATTTCATTAGCCTCGAATTGCATACAAACTAGAGCTTGTAGAGAAAAACTAATTTCACATTTGAAATCAGCGCCTAAACTCCTTCAGAATCAGTTTCCAATCCAAAAATCCCGACCCAACTCAAAGTTACTGAAAAGTTTCCCCAGTATAATCGTCTTTCATCAACTCTTCTGTCAGGTGATAACTTATTATCTCTCAGGTAGAAAATCAGTGCGCAATTTTCTAAAAATATTGTCATCATTGAATAAGATCATTTTCTCTCAACCAAATTATCTATTATTCTACTAACCAAATCTTGTACTCAACCATAATTGTGCACTTGAACTGCTTTGTAGTTCGATTTAAATGTCAGCAGCAAGTTATTTCTATAAATGTCATTTCTGCAGCACTTCAAATAATCTCGAAAGTCGTTCCTTATTTAATACCTTATCTATTGGGAAAATGAATAAACCAGGAAAATCGATACATTAAAGGTACTGGGAAATCAGTATTTGAATTTAAATCTTCACACCCATCCGGAAAGCTTATATCTCGTGGATCAATATGATTCGTCGAGTACTAATATTATTTAATTGGGTCTTATTGACTCCACATCATGTTGCGAAGTAATGACAGATTCTGGTTGGAATTTAATCAACACAAAATGTGTTTAATTTAATTTTGTTCCTAATTCTGTATGCATACATTTCTTAGCGTATTCTTGCATATGAAAATTTAAAATTATAACTTAGACAAATTAACTGCCGTTGCCTCACATTTAATGTATTACACACTTCTGATAAACTATTTATTAAGAAAATGGTAATCAACAACTATACGTACTCTGAGACCTAATACATTATTTTCAAGCGTAATTTTCCGCCATTTTCTGTGCTCCATTCATACGAAATTGTTTTGAGAGTTACATACTTTAACAAATAATCAAGTTCAATCCGAAAATTAACTTTCGTCTTCGGGATTTTTTGAATACTAACTATTAGATAAATTGCAAGGAATGTTGGCCAGTGAGCAAAAAATTATAGTGCAAGTGTGCCTGACGACTGTTGTAATTCATGGGACAACACAGGGACTTCAAGTTACGTCATAATCAGCTCCGGCTCACCAAATGAAGCAGTCCCCCCAGGGCCTCTTGTTAACCCATTACCCTCCAGCGTCCTATTAATGGGACGCTCAAAAAATCACATTTGTCAATGGTTACTTGAAATTAAGACATTGTACTAGTCTTGTAGTCTTTATTCATGTCTATTCACTCCATAATAACCATTGATTAACAAATTTTCAACAAAATTTGTAATTTATGCAGCATTGAATTATCTTGTTTCACTTGTTTTTAGACCTTATTCTATAAAAACAAATTTTCCCGAGAAAAATGCACCACAATTTTTCTACTTAGGTGAAATCTGAGTATGTTCTTTCAAAATTGTAATATCATCTGTGAAGTAAAGGACTTGTTGTGTAGAATTTCTCTTATTTATGGACACCGAGCTAACACATTATGTCAGCGTCCCATAAATGGGACATTAATTTCAGCTATTATATATTTTCGTAGAACTCTAAAATCTTGAAAATAATCTCTTAAGGGTCCAAAGACCCTATCTGCATGAAAAAAATTTACATCTTAAAGTTGTCCATGATTTGGCGGCTAATGGGTTAAGTATATGATTCATCCAATCTCAAAATGTAGAATATATATACCTAACTATTGTTGCAATTTTACTTCTTCTAACATGAATGTTTGGAATTGACAAAAAAGGAAAACTAATCATAAGATTCATGATAATGCTGCTCGACTATATTGGGCATTTAGCTTGAGTGCTTGTTTCTGGAAACGGGTATAGTTCAGACCTTGCCACTCATTGAGAAAGGGTGATAACGCATGGTTGTGATGGACTAATGATGACTACTAGACTTACTGCAAATACTTTGCTTATCGTTTCTTTTATAAAACATTGTCATTGGTATTTTTTATTATGATTTTAAAGTGGGTTATGAAGCTTACCAAAAAACCTTTCCGCTTAGGTTTTCACGAGCCGTCACTTGCGTGTTTTGACGCAATGCGTTGCATTTCCTATTTTTCTTGGATGCTTGCAGTAATTATGTTTCAGCTATCATTGTCAACGCATGAGTTTTATGGTATTGTACTTCGTTTTCATTGCTGTATTTGTTGCAAAATATTGTGAAATATTCACAAACTGCACAATTTCCGATCTCAAGTATATTCTGTAGTTTTTCAGCGTTATCACTCGGAAAGAATTTCTGTTCCAGTCCGTTAGATTGCCACGTCGAATGCATCGGTGGAGCTTTTAGAATCACACCGTTTTAACAAGCTCTCTCGTGATAAATGAATTGCTATAATTTTCATGTCCGTCAGAAATTTTACGATTATTCCTATGTTGATTGTATTCTTATCAGCCTGCCTTAAATTATTATCAAGGTATATGAGCCAGTTAGATTGAAATTCAGAAGGTCAGTTCATAAATAGAAAACATTTTATCAAGTACAAACTCAGCGTTTGTGCCTGTGGTGGTCACCATACAGAGAAACCTTTTTGGACGAGAGAATAAACATCATTTATTAATTCGAATACTATAATGTGCAGAAAGTTGCATGGTGTGTGTGACACTGCTATTATCGAGAATATTCTTGTGGTCTTTCGTTTGAATATACCAAGAATTGCTAGCCATGAGGTATGAAAGCAACAGAAGCAAAAGTACAGCTACAAAATTAGTGGTTTGAACAAATAAACTTCAACACTGACGGAGTAAATTTACTAAATAGATTGTTATCTCTATTGCCCATGAAAGTTTCGTCCATATCAAAAATATACTGAGCTCTGCTTCTCAATAAGTTAGCTACGAAATATTCCTAAAAATGAAGGTTTAGGGTTATTATTCGGTTATGCATTTTTTTCATTAAGGGGAGGGTTCGGGAAAAAAAACTGTAAGTTCTTAATGAATTTTCTGAGGTATTTAACATAGGTGTAAAATGTTAGGACTACTTTTTTACTTGTATGTTTTTTCGTACCTATAATAATTTTTTACTTTGTTAGAAAAACATGAAAAAATATTTGTTGCGGAAAATCCTTCTTCTACAATTTTGAGCTTGCAGAACTGGAAAAATATTCTCGAGATAGCTAATTGTCTTGTCTGGAGATCCGGTGCAAATGCTTTTCGATAATTTGATTTTTTACATTTTGAGAGTTTTCTTCCCAAAACCGACCACTTTTTCTGCTTTTTCGAATTACTTGTTCATAATTTTCAGCATGAATTGAAATTCAAAAAACTTTTACACCGGATCTCAAAATCTCTTCAATCGTTATTGATTGATATGCTTGCCATCCCTGTACCCTCAAAACTATGGGAGCAGAAGCATTTCAAAAGTCGAAAAGGTAAGTTTTCATGAGAGCCATTTAAAAAAAAAACTTTTATTTCTTTCCTAATTTTTGAACTGAGTTTTATCAGCAATTCTGTCTTTCTCCTGTACCATCAAAGCTGTGAGGAAGGATCCATTCCAAAAGTCAATAAATGCAAGTTTCAGACCAGCTTTTTTTTGAGAAATTTTTTCATTCGTTACAGACTAATTTTTTTAATCAACTCTATTGCATTGTAGCTCTTTTTGAGCCCTTTCGATTGATATATTTGCCATTCCTGTAGCTGCAAAACTCCAGGAGGTGGTTGTATGTTTACACAGCAAGCTAATTAGCCAATGACTCAGCAGCAAACACTCAATTACACTATCATAATTTACCACTGAGTAATAGAATATTTCCTTTGTGTACGAAATCGTTTCAAGCAAGGTCATGAATGAACTCTCTTTCTATTCCTGTAGAGGAACACTTAAAACTGACTCGTAATAAGGGGGGAAGAGGTAGGTCAGCCATCCATTGGCGCTCCCCAAGGTCACGTTAGTGCGCGTCTTCTACCCCGTCTAGGAGACGAACCAATGGACGTACTTGATAGCCAATAGCCAATTATATCGTTCGATGCGCAAGAAAACTCTTTAGAAGATGAGTTTATAAACCGAAAACCTACCATTGTCCGGAAGTTGACACGAACCGTGCCCTTAAAATCAGTCAAAGAAAATCGAAACGAGTGCACATAGAGCACAAGCGCTGTATCTATCATGCTTCATGTGAATAGGCCAGCATAAATGAAATCATGGTCTAGTTCAGGGGTCGGAAAACTTTTTTTAACCGTCGACCTCTTCATGGGATATTTGTATTAACACTGACCCCTCCAAGTTAGAGACAAAATTTCGAGAAATGAATGTTCAAGCACAGTCCCAAGGAAGGGGATGAAGTACATGGCTTGTTTATTTCATATTTTCATGAATTAAACTTAGTATCTAGTCTATGATTTTGAAATAACTCATAACCTTTTATTTCGATTTTTAATCGAACAAATTGAAAATTCTTACCTTAGACTTCTAGGTGAAGAAATCACGTTTAGCTTGGATTTTAAGCCGTACGTTTTCCCTAATTGTCAATGGGTGAAGTTGAGAGAAAGCAAATCTTCTTATTCCCAGTGTGCACTCCCAGCAATGCTATGCTGTATAGGTTGGTCAAGCTCTCAGAGTATCGGTTTCTTTAGACTCTAATGAAAATGGAGTCAGAAAATTCGATAACACTGATTTTTACATATGTTTAACACTATTGATGTATCAAAAGCATCCACACATTCTACTCGGCTACATTAAAGGACAAGTAAATGTTTAACTACACTGTTTCCAATCAATCTAATTTAAAAAAGTCGTTTTTAGCTAATTTATTCTGGCTTCACAAGACTCAAATTTGCTACATAGAACGCACCAATTTTGTCTGTATTGTCAACTAAAACAGATAAACTGGACTCTATTTAAAGCTCTAGCGTGTAAAACTGGTAATATCGGTCATAGTTTTTTGGCAATTGTATTGCATTTACAAATGTCTCACATCAATCAAGTGAAATGAAACTTCATTTGTACTACATCGTTTAGTCGGGAAAATTCAGCATGAAAACACAGGCTGATGAATTTTCAATTAAGCGTAAGAGCTATTATTAGTTGAGTCGCCAATTGCTGTATTTGGAAAAGAAACAATTTGACGACGAGAAACTTTCATTAAATTTCGTTTTTGCATTGAATGTTCCTCACAGATTAGACCAGACTGACAATTGTTTCCTCTGCCACAAATTACCACTGCTATTTGCCCTGGTTAGTACAATATCACACGATATCACATCCAACCAAATCCTTTTCAAAAATGAAATCTGCAAAATTTTTCTTTTCAGTAATTTTTTCTTTTAGTGTTTTTTATTTGATAAATTAAAAGTGTCTATTATCCATTCCTAATCAGCAAATTGTTCAATATATTAAAGGGAAAACTTGAAAATTGAAACAATTGGAAACGTGTGAAATCCACTCATTCCCGTCACTAGTAAAATCCATCTCATGAAGTTTTGTCATTCTAAACAGTCAGATATGTTTAATCTTAAAAAAATAGACGATCTATGAATTTTATGTTCGATCATATTGCAGCATCCGAACTTTCCTTCGGCTCTCTCTACCGAGTGTGAGCACATTTCTTAAACTGAAAAGCCTTTCACAGAAAACTGGCAACAGAAAAAAATATATAAAATGCTCCTTTTTTCACTACAACAAGTCAAGTATCTAAAATAGGGATAATCGCAGATAAAAAATAAAGCTAACAATTTATTAAGACAAGTGATCTGAAAAAATGAACTTCTGAGCGTTTTCCAAGTGCACTTGAGTTTGTAACTTCTATATTCATGGTTGCTAGTTGACTAAATCAGTCGGGTCATCTTATACTTCCTAAAAAATTTGAATCTTACAAAATTTTATATATACGAATTCGATATATTTATTGTACACTGATAAAGATTCCGGTTAATATTCTACGTTTTTGAAAATTCTTGACATATCATGACATTTTCTGTATTTCATTCAAACCACTTTGAGTTGGCAATATCACAGATGGCTGAAGAGATTGTTGATTATTTTGGCAACTATAGAGGCTTCTAACGCCTTTGGTAAAAATAGTGTCACATACTGCAGAAATCATTTGTCATTTGGAGAGGATGCTATTGAAAAAACAGAGTGGGGAAAAGGACGACACAAAGCTGGTTGTTAATTTAGTGACGCGAATGCATAACAATAATGGTAATAAATAAATGAACAGCAATGGTAGTCTTCATAGGCACGTCGGAGACTTCTTGAGTTAACAAAGAAGTCGGAAGGTGG